>ML286276.1:93317-126937 GCA_005239495.1 Nicotiana undulata | reverse complement strand
CAAACCTCAGTAGGGCCTCTACCTGACCTCGTCACTACTTGACTGGGGTTAGGCTTGGCACTTACTGGGTACCGAATGTGGAGTACTCACGCCCTTCTGCGCATGTTTTCCCCATATGCAGATCCAGGTCCTAATACGCAGTATCTCAGCTAGCCAGCATCAGCAGTACCAGGAGACTCGAGGTATAATCTGCAGCGTCCGCAGATCTCCGAGTCCCCTTCCTATCTTGAAGTTGTAGTACTTGTAGATGAAACTATACGGTCTTTTCTATCCAGTTGTACATATTGAGCAGTAGAGTAGCTTGTGATGTATTGTGATATTCCGAGTTCTGGGTAAAAAAATGGTTAATGCCGAGCAGCGTCGACTTTACTATGATTTATTTCACTTACTGTTATTTTACATGTTTTATCTAAATTTCGCTTAAGGTATAGGCTTACCTAGTCGTCTAGACTAGGTGCCGTCACGAGACTCAGTCGGAGTGAGAATTGGGTCGTGACAGGGGGTTTCTGAAAATGATTGGTCTGAGAAAGAATGACGATTTGGCATGCCTAAAGAAGTCCTACATACTCTTTGACTTCCTCTATGAACGCTATAGACATAGAAAATCTTATCGTATCTTTCATGACGAATTCTCCATCACTTCCCTGGGTTGGACTCATCATAGGGTTTTCATGTTCATCGTCTGCTTTCTAGGTTTGATAGTGTTTCCAAGCCAATGGGACAAGATTCACACCAGGTTAGCCATGGTAACCAAAGATTTAATGGAGGGAATCGAAGGACAAACATATACTATTGTTCCGATGATTGTAGGATAAATATACCGGGTTCTGGATCGTTGCAAGAAGGGGTTCAAACATTTTAAGGGTAACTTGCTACTGCCGATTTGGTTGATAGAACATCTTCAGAGAGGCCAATACCGCCAAGAGTTTCCATGGAGACCACAGAATGATCACATAGATTTCCACCATCCAAAAAGAATGACCTTTATTCCAAAAAGGTTTGCACAACCAAAGAATGCTACAGAATGGGTATATTTGTTCCGCAATTTGACCGAGGACAAGGTTCATTGGATGTTCGAGTTGTTCCCTACCAGTGAATTCATCATCAGATCCAGGGATGTTCCGCATTTGGTGTTGATTGGGTTAAGGGGCATATATCCATATGCTCCTATCAGAGTCATGAGACAAGCTGGTAGAAAACAAGTCATACCGCGAGTCTCCAAAATGGGTCATTACAAAGCAGATTTTCAAGACGATGACATTCCATACAAATTTGAAGCTCAGCACATGTGACATTTGAAGATCATTGTGGAAAAGGATACCATCAAACCGGATCGACACCACACAGGTCATGTGTACTTCTACCCATCATGGTTGGACAATTGTCGAGTCGGGGGTCGGTCAAGGAAACAGGGTCATAGATGAAGCTGTCGAAGCACATTTGAAGTATAAGAGGCTGTGCAAAAGGGTCCTCGAGTCTAAGGCCAGGCATTTGGAACAACACAAGATTGACATGAAGTCAATTAACGAATGGAGGGAAATGGCTACTAGATCGACGAAAAGGTTAGAATATCTGGAGCATGGTCTAATGGAGTTAGAGGGGAAGATGAGGAAAAAAGTCTTAGACTGCCAGAATGTAGAGGGTAACGAGAGAGGACATGTAGCCAGGGCGTATGTACTGATAGACATGCGCGACCTTGGGAATCTGATCGACGGGGCCAAGAGGGCCAAGCTTGGAGAAGGTCCCTCTGGGACCAAGTAGATTGGGATTTTTAGAATCATTTTGGAATTTGAATGTAATAAGGAAAATTCCATTAGTAACTCATTTATTTATTGTCGTTTTTGGGTTCGTCTTATTTATTACATTAATGAAATTAGGCAATTATCGGCATAAAATTTCTCCAAATCTACGTGTCTTTAGGCCTACCTCGGGCACAACGAGGCTCCCAAATAAGGACGCGAATTTACATTTATGTAATACGTGTTTAAATACTGCAAATAATTTTCTGAATCTTTACTGACTTGGTTACCTTTTGTTTTTATTTCTTTTTGATTATTCCCATCCCCTATGGTTGGTTCGCACATACTGGCATCATCTGCATATCACACCAGATCCAGAGGCCCTCCACCTCCTCCTCCTCCAAGTAATCCGAAAAGCAAGGGAAAAGTTAAGATTGATGATATGAGTGGTGTCAGGTTAGACAACGCTACACATGCTGAGAATGTGGAAACTTCAGACGATCGGAGTACTCCGGCACAAAATGATTTGGTCCTACAGTTGGAACAAAAGATACTTGAATTGCAAGGAGAGCTTGAGCAGGTCCGCAACTTGGAAAACCTTTCTCTCACACTAAACTTCCCAGACATTAACCAACAAAATGTTCAAAACCCAGTACCTCCACCAAACCAACGTCCGAAAAATCCTCCCGCACCCCACCAATACACTACACATCCTCAAAATCTTAATCCTCTACCCATACCGACATCCCCTCAACACCAGCATCTCCGACTCAATACCGGCAAACCACTTATCATACTCCTTAGAATACCCCGCAAACTATCCCCGATTCGCAAAATTCGACTAATGATCACCACTACACTCAAACCCCTGGCATTCACCAAAAAAATCCCATATACGTGGAAACCTTACCCCACTCCACTAAACTAACTTCATACACAACAGAATCCGTCGAGAAGGACCTGCTCATTATGAATATGGCAGAGGAGCTCAAGAAGTTCACAAGCTGAGTCCAGGGTGTTGAAGGAGGCAAAGGAATTGAAGGTATGAATTATGAGGACCTATGCATTCAGCCAGACGTGGAACTGCCAGAGGGTTACAAACCTCCTAAGTTTGAGATGTTTGATGGAACATGTTACCCGAAGGTACATTTGAGAACATACTATGACAAGCTCGTAGGGGTTGGGAAGTATGAAAGGATTCGCATGAAACAATTCATGAGGAGTCTCACTGGAGACGCCCTATCTTGGTATATAAGTCAAAATCCCAAGAAATGGGTTAATTCGGTAAGCATGGCATCGGACTTCATGGATAAATTCATGTTTAATACAGAAAATGCACCGGATGTCTTCTACATACAGAACCTCAAGAAGAAACTGACGGAGAATTTTTGCGAGTATGCTACTCGATGGAGGTCAGAAGCAGCAAAGGTCAGGTCGGCACTAGAAGAAGAACAAATGAACAAATTTTTCGTCAGGGCCCATGATCCACAATACTATGAAAGGTTAATCGTCATCGAGAATCACAAGTTCTCCGACAACATCAAACTCAGAGAAAGGATTGAAGAAGGGATTAAGAGTGGAATGGTGAAAATTTTTGAGGCATTGCAGGATACGAACAAAGCATTACAATCGGGAGGCATATCAAATAAGAAAGAGATAGGGGAAATGATGGTAGCCCAAGGTCCAAAATCTCCACTCACATACCAAACACCTCCGCCCGCATACCAACCTTTACCTCCCAGATATCCTCAACCCGCTACCGCCTACCACACTTATCACACCCAGCCAGCCTATTATCATTCACCTCCAGCTCGTCAAAATTATCAAAAACCCAGACCCAATTTCGATCGCAGACCACCTAGACAATACACTCCTATTGCTGAACCCATTGACCTACTATATGAAATATTAAAGGCTGTTGGATATGTCACTCCTATTCCCGTTGTGGCCATGGAAAACTCCTCCCAATGGGTTAACACAAACAAAACATGTGCATACCATTCCGGAATGAAGGGACATACTATTGATGAATGTCGCACTCTGAAGGACAAGATTCAGACGTTAATTGATACCAAAGTCATACAAGCAAAGGAAGCCGCAACCAATGTTCACAACAATCCCCTCCTAGTCCATAGGGGTGAAGGAGTAAATGTGATAGAAACTGATGAAGAATGGGATCCTGAAGGGTCAATTGGGCTTATTCGGGAAGGTAACGACCCTAAGAAACCCGCATTCACACTCACTCATATTATGGTACAGATACAGCCACCGGTCGAAGTTGAGGTAGCCGTGTCAGCTCCGTTTGAAATCGAAGTGACAACACCTGCAACTACACCTACTCCATTTGAAGTAGAAGTAACCACATCCTTCAATGTGATGGTGACACCCACACCGACCTTCAATTCCAACGCAGTACGTTTTGATTATGTTGTCGAAGCTCGGAGAAAAAGGAAAGCAAAAATGTAAGAGCTTGGTGCTACACAAGGGATGACCAGAACTGGAAGAATCTATACACCTGAAAATTTGGGAGGAACAAGTAAGGAAGTTGTTTCCAAACAACCAGTCATTGAATTTGGTTCAGATGATCTCTGAAGGAAAGTACAGGCAAGAGAATACTCGGTTGTTGATCGTCTGAACAAAACTCCCGCCCAGATATCCATCCTGTCGCTGCTAAAAAATTCTGAGGCGCATAGGAATGCTCTGATGAAAGTGTTGAATGCAGCATACGTTCCCAACAATATCACCAGCGGAGAAATGGCCAACATGGTGGGGCATGTGATGGAGATCCATAAGATCACCTTTCACGGAGACGAGTTACCACCTGAAGGATTGAGCCACAACAGGGCACTACACATCACAGTGCAATGCGAGGATAAGTTCATTGTCAAGGTTTTGATAGACGGAGGGTCCAGCCTCAACATCTGTCCGCTGACAACTCTGAAAAGGTACGGAAAAGGTTTGCATGAAATACGAGCAGGGACTATGAACGTGAAGGCATTCGATGGGTCACAAAGAGACACAAATGGAGAAACCAATTTATGCTTGCAGATGGGTCCTACCTGGTTTGATATTGAATTTCAAGTGCTAGACATATCCGCCTCCTACAATCTACTATTGGGACGACCTTGGATATATGTCACTGGGGATGTTGCATCCACTTTTCACCAAGCCGTGAAATTTGGATGTAATCATAAAGAAGTAATCATTCACGGAGATGGGGAGCAATCCCATTTACACTAATCAGACCGTACCGGTCGTGGAGAATGGAAGAAAGTTGGGTGGAGAAACTTATCACCGCATCGAGCGTGCCAATGTAATTGAGAAAGATAAATGGTGGAGAAGTAAAATAGAAAGCATACTGGCATGGTCAGGGTATGAACCCGGTAAAGGGCTTGAGAATAAACTCCAAGGCATTACCAACCCAATACAGTTGAAACGTCATGGTACTACCTTTGGGCTTGGATATCCATATACATAGCAAGAATATGACGATTGGTCGCCACCATGACGTGGTCCCTATTACCCTCTTGAGCATCCAGTGTTGCATCTGAGTCAGACCTTTCATCAGGCCGATACAATATGAGGATCCGAAGAAGAAGAAGCTTTGGCTGGGCTAAGGAATCTGTTCTTAGAAGACGAAGATATGGATTGCAATGTGATAGTTGAGGAACAGGAGGAAGAAGGCCTTATCATTTAGACGGTGGGGAGGGAAGCATTTTTCAAAAACTGGACCGCCATACCATCAAGGGCCCGACGAGTTCCGGGGTAGCATGGCTGCTAGAATCATTTATTTTTTAAAACAATTCTTCTTGAGCATTTTGTTTTTAAAATATTTTTAGTATTTTATTTCAAAAAACATTGTTTGAGTTATTGAAAATCGCTTCGTTTGACATTTTAATATTTACCAATGGCTTGATGTTTTATTATTATTACTATCTTTTGTATCTTTCTCACTAGAGCATTACTATTTCTTATCTTGATGAACCAATGACTGTGACATGTAATGAGACAACGCAACATAAGGACAGTGACTCGGAAGAGATAGAAGAAAAAGATGTGATACCTGAGGAAATTATCAGAGAAGTTGAAGAATTTGAGAACAAGCCCAAATCCAACCTGGACGAAACCGAGATAGTCAATTTGGGAGATTCTGAAACCATCAAAGAAACTCGCATAAGCATCCACTTGTCACTGTCATAGAAGGAAGAATACACTCATTTCCTAAAATAATATGACGATATTTTTGCATGGTCATACGAAGATATGACAGGGTTGAGCACATCCATTGTGGCTCACAACCTACCTACCAATCCAATGTGTCCGCCAGTGAAGCAGAAACTCAGAACATTCAAACCGGACATGAGCCTAAAAATCAAGGAGGAAGTCACTAAGCAGATCAAAGCCAAAGTCCTCAGGGTAGCCGAGTACCCAACGTTGTTAGCCAACATTGTAATGGTTCCAAAGAAAGACGGGAAAGTCAGGGTGTGTGTCGACTATCAGAATTTAAACAAAGCAAGTCCCAAAGATGATTTCCCGCTACCAAATATACACATATTGATTGATAATTGTGCCAAGAATGAGGTCCAGTCCTTTGTGGATTGCTTCGCGGGTTATCATCAAATCTGGATGGACGAAGAAGACGCAGAAAATACAGCCTTCATTACACCAAGGGGAGTATATTTCTATAAGATGATGCCATTCGATCTGAAGAATGTTGGGGCCACATACATTAGGGCCATGACGACCATCTTCCATGATATGATACACAAGGAAATAGAGGTATATGTTGACGTTGTCATCATCAAATCCAAGAAAGCCGAAAATCACATATCGGACTTGAGAAAGTTCTTTGACCGACTGCAGAAATACAGCCTAAAACTGAACCATGTGAAATGTGCATTCGGGGTTCCTGCTGGAAAATTTTTGGGATTCATCGTCAGCCACCGAGGAATCGAGTTGGACCCGTCAAAGGTTAAAGATATCCAAGAATTACCACCACCAAAGAACAAGAAGGACCTGATGAGTTTCTTAGGATGCCTCAATTATATCAACCGCTTCATAGCACAATCCACAGTGATATGTGAACAAATCTTCAAAATGCTGAAGAAGGATGCTGCAACAAGTTGGACCGATGACTGTCAGAAGACTTTTGACAAAATCAAAGAATACTTATCTACACCACCAGTCTTAGTCCCTCTAGAACCTGGTAGACTACTACAACTCTACCTTGCAGTGTTAAATGGGGCTTTCGGTTGTGTTTTTTGACAACATGACGAGACGAGAAGAAAGGAGAAAGTTATATATTACTTGAGTAAGAAGTTCACACCTTATGAAGCACGGTACTCTCTGTTGGAATGCACTTGATGTGCTTTGACATGGATAGCCCAGAAACTGAGGCATTATTTCTGTGCCTATCCCACATACCTCATATCGAGGATGGATCCCCTGAAGTACATCTTTGAGAAACCTATGCCTACTGGGAAGCTGGCCAAGTGGAATATATTACTGAGTGAGTTCGATATCATCTATGTAACTCAGAAGGCAGTCAAAGGACAAGCGTTGTCAGATCATCTTGCGGAAAATACTGTGGGAGGAGAATACGAACCACTAAAAACGTATTTTCCTGACGAATAAGTGTCAATCGTAGGAGAGGACATTACTGAATCCTATGACAATTGGAGAATGTTTTTCGGAGGAACTGCAAATTTTAAGGGAGTCGGTATCAAAAACCGGTCAGCACTACCCGGTGTACGCAAAGCTCAAATTTCCGTGCACCAACAATATGGCGGAATATGAAGCCTGCATATTAAGACTCAGTTTGGCCGTTGACATGAATGTTCAGGGACTACTGGTAATCGGTGACTCAGACCTGCTAGTGCAACAGGTGCAAGGAGAATGGGATACCAAGAATACCAAAATAATACCATATCTGCATCACGTATAAGAAATGATGAAGAAGTTCACAAAGATAGAGTTCCGGCATGTCCCCAATATCCATAATGAATTTGCAAACGCATTGGCCACCCTATCCTCAATGATACAACATCCAGACAAGAATTTCATCGATCCCATTCCGGTGAGAATCCATAATCAATCGGCATATTGTGCTCATGTCGAAGAAGAGACAAATGGAAATCCATGGTTCCACGGCATCAAGGAATATTGGCAAAATGAGAATACCCGGAGCAGGCAAACCACACCTAGAAACGCACGATGCGGAGGTTGTCCAATCACTTTTTCCAAAGTGGAGGAATTATGTATAGAAGAACTCCCGATCTAGGACTGTTAAGGTGTGTTGACGCCAAAGAGGCTTCCAAATTGCTCGAGGAAATACATTCTGGAACTTGCGGCCCACATATGAACGGTTTTTCCTATCCAAGAAGACACTCAGGGCCGGATACTTTTGGATGACTATGGAAAAAGATTGCATCTGGTATGTCCAGAAATGCCACCAATGCCAGATACATGCAGACATGATACGGGTGCCGCCAAACAAACTCAATGCAACAAGCACACCTTGGCCTTTTGCTACCTGGGGAATGAATGTCATTGGTCCAATCGAACCCATTACTTCGAGCGGGCACAAGTTCATTTTAGTGGCCATCGATTACTTCACTAAATGGGTTGAAGTTGCGTCCTACAAAGCTGTAACCAAGTAAGTCATAGCAGACTTTTTCAGGGATCATATTTTTTGTCGATTCGGGGTTCCAGAGTCCATCATTACTGACAATGCCGCCAATCTAAACAGTGATATGATGAAAGCCATGTGTGAAAATTTCAAAATCAAGCACAGAAACTCCACACCATACAGGCCTCAAATGAACGGAGCCGTGGAGGCCGCCAACAAGAACATCAAGAAGATACAATGAAAAATGGTAGAAAATCACAAGCAATGGCACGAAAAGTTACCATTTGCCTTATTTGGATATCACCCCACAGTCTGCACATCAACCGGGGCAACTTCTTATTTGCTGGTCTACGGTACTGAAGTTGTCATTCCCGCCGAGGCAGAAATTCCTTTTTTGAGGATCATACAAGAAGCCGAACTCAGTGATGTATAATGGATAAGGAGCCGGTATGAGCAATTAGCCCTCATAGATGGAAGAAAGGGGTTCAACAAAAGGGTCAAACCAAGACAGTTCACACCAGGGCAGCTGGTGTTGAAGCGGATCTTCCTACATCAAGATAAGGCTAAAGGAAAATTTTCACTCAATTGGCAAAGTCCCTACATGGTTCACATGGTACTAATAGGAGGGACGCTCATACTCACAGAGATGGATGGAGAAATTTGGTGAATGCCCATCAACTGAGATGCAGTTAGAAGATACTATGTGTAAACTATTTATGTTTCTTCATATGATGTAATTGAACTACGCTTGAACTGATTTCCGTTTAAGAGGAGATACATAGGCATCCATGTGGGTTCGGTTACAATTCAATAAATTTCTCCCACAATCAGAAACTGGGGCAGAATTTTGAGGAGGACCCTCAAAATTCCGAAGCAAGTTCAGCCAACAACATTACATACAGAATAGCTAGAAGGTCATTTAGATAACTGGGGCAGAATTTTGAGGAGGACCCTCAAAATTCTATGGCAAAGAAGGTCGCAATATCTCTAATAATGTCACAGTTACTGGTTCATCTAATTGATTTCTTAATTTGCATATTACTATGCATAAACATATGTCCAGCTAAGAATACTTCACTCCTACTCTTATACTTGCATAAGGCTAAGAATTGCCTACCCTTTACATGAGACTAAGCCCTGTCTCAACTCTTGCATTAGACTAAGCTCTGTCTCAACTCTTGCATGAGGCAAAGCCCTGGCTCCTCACTTGCATAAGGCTAAGCATTGCCTTCCTTTTTCATGAGACTAAGCCATGTCTCAACTCTTGCATGAGGCTAAGCCCTGCCTCCTCATTTGCATAAGGCTAAGCATTGCCTTCCCTTTGCAAGAGACTAAGCCCTATCTCAACTCTTGCATGAGGCTAACCCCTGCTTCAACTCTTGCATGAGGCTAAGACCTGCCTCCTCATTTGCATAAGGCTAAGCATTGCCTTCTCTTTGCATGACACTAAGCCATGTCTCAACTCTTGCATGAGGCTAAGCCTTGCCTCCCTATTTGCATAAGGCTAAGCACTGCCTTCTCTTTGCATGAGACTAAGCCCTGTCTCATTTCTTGCATGAGGCTAAGCCATGCCTCCTTGTTTGCATAAGGCTAAGCACCGCCTTCTCTTTGCATGAGACTAAGCCCTGTCTCATTTCCTCCATGAGGCTAAGCCATGCCTCCCTATTTGCATAAGGCTAAGTATTTCCTTCTCTTTGCATGAGACTAAGTCATGTCTCGATCCTTGCATGAGACTAAGCACTGTCTCCCATGGCATAAGTGTTGCTCTATTCTAAACCTTGCATTGTCCTCTTCTCTCGGGGATAAGATCTGCCCCCAAACTCTACACAAGACTAATCTTTATCTTGTTATTACCTCTAGCATCATGCCTCTGCTCCTCATGGGCTAAAATATTGCCATTTTGTCCAAAGGCGTCATAGTCCGAAGCCAACATCCTCATAGTCGGGAGACATTATTCCATGTCCTGAGGATCTCTTAAGCTTGCACATCATAATTCAAAAGCATCATGGTTCAGAGGCACCATCTTCATAGCCCGAGAACATCATTTCATGGCATTCGAATCCTTTACCGTACAACTCATGGCCCGGGACATCATGGTCTAAGGACGTCATCCTCACCGTCTAAAGACAATATTCATGGTCCAAAGAGAATATGCATCATGTCTAAGTTTACGCAATAATCTATACATACTTGCATGCAGTCGTATTTTTTGAGTTTTCAGGTAGACTCAGGAGAAATGGTTCTCCAAACATGAGAAATCTTCGGTCTGGTTTCCTTTCAACACACATATCCCTTAAATTATTTCAAGCATAACCGATAATCATCCGTTACCAGTCTCATTTACCCATAACCGTTTCAAACCCCAATTAATCCTATTTGGAACATCTTGTCCGTTCTTGCAACGACTTCATTGGTTTACTCCATCATTGGATTCAGAATTACACACGGTCTGATTCCTGTAAAACCAGGGATATATAGGCAGCTCAGAAGCCAGAGTGCGGCCTATATCTTTCAAATCACCTTATTGGGTCGAAATCGATCATCAATCCTTTACTCGACAACTCTTTCATTCTTCCCGGGTAAAGAGGGGCAGCAGTTGATACCCAATATTTCCCTCATATATTTCAAATATACATATATATACTTTCAAAATAGTGCATGAGCATCATCAAGTATTTTTCTATAATTTTTAAAGATTTTTAAATCAATTTATTCTCATATTTTATTATATAAATAATCATTAATTTCATAACAAATACCTTTTATGATGATTTTATCATCTAATTTCATCATTTATATCCATGTTAAGCTTTAAATATTATAATTGTATATTTTGCAATAATAGCCCTTATATACTTATAATTACTTCATTTATGCAAACAATAACTGCTTATGATTTTATAGTGATAAATAATTGTTGTTAATCATCTTTATGTACAATTAATATTTTTCACTATTTTATTTATCATTTTTTACAAATTATTTTATTAATTAAATAGGGTATTTAACTAATAGCCCCTAAATTCACTAATTTCGGACCTAAAATACCAACCCCCTTAGCCCATTTACCTAAAACATCTACCCAGTCTCTAGACCAACTCCTCAAAGCCCAATCCACACGACCCCTATAATTACCCGGTTGGTAACTCGTTGCATATACCCGACCCAACCCCTTCAAATTATAGTCGTTGATCTCTGAGATCAACGACTCATATTTCTCCCCTCCTTTTAATTAACCTACCTATCCCAAACCCTAGGGATCATTATCCCAGTCGCTCCGTCTCTATACTCTCTCGAACCTTCTCATTTCCTCTACAAACCCTAGCCGATGTAACCCCCAAATCTCTCTGATTCCGGCTCAAACATGGAATCAATCCATGATATACTCACCTATTTTGTGTTACTCTATCATTATATGCATGGTTATGGTATTACTTAGTTCTTTCCCTATTTTTGGAAAGAACTACCAAAATAACAGGTAGATTCACCCTGATTCTATGAAGATCTAGATGATCTTTCGTCCATATACATGTTTTATTGAACGATTCTTGCATCTTTGGACCGATTCAAGGCATCGGTCTCAATTAGGGTTTGAGATCTTTCCTTGTTCTTTACTGATTTCTGATAGATACCCTTCCCTTTCTGGTGTTTGACCAATAGTTTCCTTATTTCTGTTGAATCTACCGTGTTTCCTTTATTTTTACCTTATTTCGCCCTAAATCTGATTTTTAATCGATCCCTTATGTGATATTTTCCTTATTGTCTACTGTATCCCCTTATTTTAAGTGTTACTCGCATGATTATATTCCCTTAATCTTTGTTAATTTACCGAACTCTTTATTTATGTATTATTTGCCCTAAAAATTAGATTATAATTGATTTTGTGTTTAGTAGTTACCGTGTTTCCTGTTTATGCTATACTACTATATAAACCCCTCTCCTTTCCCCTTTAGGACAGACTGGAATCAATATACTCTCACTAAAAACTTAGGGTTTTGTTATGATTCCTTTGGCTCTCTCGTTTTCTTTCGGTCTTGGCCGGCTGAAAGCCAAGGCCAAGTAATTCTGGGCTCTTGACTATTGTGGTGTATTTCTTTTTTTCTTGCCTAACTGGTACGTGAGTGTCCTTTGTCATTTCATTTCTATGTATCCATGAATTGTGTTTATGATCCAGCATGAGCATGAGTCTACCAATTTCTTGTTTATGTGATTTTCTTTAGTTTTATAATGGATAATATTAGTTCTAATACTGTTTATTTTGAATAATATGAATCCTCTTGGGGATTAGCTTAATGTCTTCTAACTCATTTCCTGTATACTGTTCTGAACTTGTCCTGAACTTCGCATCTTTAGAATAATGCTAGTATGTTAATTATTTAATAAGTCCTGAATCTTTACAAACTTGTATTGTTATGTCTGCGCAGTATTAAACCTCTTTCTCTATCGTTAATATGCCCTGATTACCTGTCTTCCAGTGTGTCTTGCATTCCTTCGGATTCCACATGTGATTATTTGACTTTTGCCTTAATACATTGTCTAAATATTTTTTCTGTGATTGAACAAGTTTGTCCTAAATATTAGCATGTACACTTAGCCTAATTAGGCCTTTCAGACTTTAACTTGTTAAAAACTGTGTACTGTGCTTAAACAACTTTGCAAATCTTGCCAATTTGTCTTCTTAATGCAATTCTGCCCATATATTATGTGTCTCAAACTCTATTATGATGGATTTCTTCTAAAAGTCAAATCTGTTTTAAATCTGTCCTTGCCTCCTTTTGTATGCCGCTACTTTTAAACTCCTATTCTTAGGTCATTTAGGTTCTATCCTTAACCTCCCCAGTGTGAGCAATGTTCGGGGTCCATGTGAGACTCTTGTGAACTCTGACACACTGGGGTTTGGTTCCTAACCTCCTTTGAATTATTTATGAGAATTTGTTCACTAGTGTGAGCATTTCCCTGGGTCCTTGAAGCCCTTGGGAACTTTGAAACACTAGAGATCTGGGTTCTATATGTGATATGGGCAAATCACTCACCGTTGGTTGTTCTGAACCTATGAAACGAGCCTTGGAGCTGATATGGTTTGAAGGCCAGGGTTTCCCGGGTGTATTTGGGGCCTGTTAAAGGCTCTCTATAGTTATTATTATGTAATTCATTCATTAATCTGGTCTGTAATAATTTTGTAACAAACAATTATGTGGTATTTAGTAAAATTGGGAAGGGTTCTTATTTTCTTTTGCTAAGTCGGGTAGAATCCTGCCTATAGGGTTGCACTTGTGCTGTTTATTCTGCTTATAAGTTTCATAGCATTTTTGCTAAAATCGTATGAGTTTTATATTGTGTTTACATATTAGAAATCCTGCCTATAGGATTAAAATTATAATTTGTTAGAAATCTCGCATATAGGATTAACGTTATGACTTGTTAGAAATCCTGCCTTTAGGTGCATCAATTTGTCCAATAAACATGTTAGCAGTCATGCCATAGGACCCATATCTAGCTTAACAGTTTTTCAGGTTCAGTGTGTATAAATTCCTGCCTATATGCTGCTTAATTCTAGAAATCATGCCTATAGGATTAAGAGGTAACTCAATTCTAGACAACATGCCTATAAGATTAAAATCAGTTCAAGGCTAGAAACATGCATATCGGATTAAAATCAGTTCGATGATGAAAATCATGCCTATAGAGTTAAAACCAATTCAAACCTAGAAATCATGCCTATAGGGTAATAATCATCACGCACGTAGAAGTTATGCCTATAGGACTCTAACAAATGATTATGAACACGATTATTACTGTCCATCACTTAGGAAACATGCCTATAGGATTAAAAAATAATTCAGGACTTATGATTGTGATTTACTATTATTTGTTAACGTATGAAATTCCCAGATATTGTACTGAATTAAAATCAGTAGGAAAATATATGTAGTCCCTAACACTCGCATTAAGAAACTGATTTTGCGTATCACACTCACCTATTTCTCACATAGATAACTTGCCTATCGGATTCTGCGATTAATAAAACATGCTAATCAGTTGCATGTGTTTTTTGTTTATATTTGGAGGTCAATATGAGCCCATATCTCCTTTTATTCGAAAATTCCTAACCGTTTTGCTTATCGCCTAATATTTTACAGTTTTGAGCAACCTAGGCTCAGTCTAGAACCATCCTAAATAGAGGTCCTAATGCCTCCGAGACCATAGGTAAGGAACGGGTAGTGCATGCATAGGAAACGAATTAGAATCAACTAGAGTGCTTTAGGTAAAAACTCAAAGATAGTAATCGGGTAACAGGAGATGATGGTGCATGCATAGGAAACGAATTAGAATAAACTAGAGTTCTTTAGGTAAAATCTCAAAGATAGTAATCGGGTAGCAGGAGATGATAGTATGTGCCCACTGAATAATATGAGTAACACCCCCACCTTTGGGGAGTTACGAAGTATTATTTATGTTGCACGGGGTGATCCTATAGGCTAAAAAATTTAGGACCCCCATCCTTATTAAATATTTTTTCTTCGCTTTCCAAGACTAATTCGCATAATTTAAGTTTTGTCGGTACCCGCCATTTTGGACCTCGAGGGGTGACTAACACCGTCCCCTCAAGGTAATTTGATCCCTTACCCGATCTCTAGTGATATAAATTGGTATAATCTGAGTTATTTCTATAGGTGCCTTAACGCGCCTTAATCTGTTAGGTGGAGACTCTAACAACCAATTTCTTTTCCCTAATTCTCCCAATAGGAGTTTTCAAAATGTCGAAACCCGATTTTACGAGAAAAAAGGGGGCGCGACAATGACGTCAACAACATATACCTCTATCTCCTTGTGTATCATATCATGGAAGATGGTTGTGATGGTTGTCATGGCCTTCATGTAGGTGGCCCCAGCATTCTTCATCCCGAATGACACTATCTTATAGCAATATACTCCCCATGGCTTAATGAAAGTTGTCTTTTCTGTGTCTTCTTCGTCCATCCCGATTTGATGACAACCCGCGAAGCAATCCACAAAGAACTGGAGCTCATGCTTGGAGCAGTTATCAATCAGTATGTGTATATTTGGTAGTGGGAAATCGTCCTTGTGACTTTCCCTGTTTAAGTCCCGATAGTCGACACACACCCTGACTTTCCCATCTTTCTTCAGAACTGGCACAATGTTGGCCAACCAGGTTGGGTATTCAACTACCCGAAGGACTTTGGCTTTGATCTGCTTAGTGAATTCTTCCTTAATTTTATGCTCATGTCTTGTTTGAACTTTCTGAGTTTCTGCTTTACTGGCGGGCACATTGGATTGATAGGCAATTTATGAGCCACTGTGGATGTGCTCAAACCGGTCATGTCATCATACGACCATGCGAAACATTCCTCATATTCTCAGAGGAAGCGAGTGTATTCTTCCTTCTCTAACATTGACAAGTGGATGCTTATGCGAGTTTCTTTTAGGGTTTCAGAATCTCCCAAGCTGACTATCTCTATCTCATCCAGGTTGGACTTAGGATTGTTCTCAAAGTTCTCAACTTCTCCGACGATTTCCTCGGGTATCACATATTCTTCTTCTGTATCTTCCAAATCACTATCCTTGTGTTGCGTTGTCTCATTACATGTCACAGTCGTTGGTTCATCAAGGTAAGAAATAGTAATGTCGTGGATGAAAAAATATGAAAGGTAATGATAATAAAACATCAAATTATTGATAAATGTTGAAACTTTGAACAAAGTAGCGTTTAGATGACTTCAAACAATATTTTCCAAAACAAAATATTGAAAGAAAGATGATTTTAAAACAAAATTCTCAAAAGAATTGTTTTTCAAATAACACCAGTAGCCATGCTACCCCGGAACTCATCTGGCCCTAGATGGTGTGGCGGTCAAGTTTTTGAGAAATGCTCCCCTCTCCATTGTCTGAATGACAAGGCCTTCTTCCTCCTCCTCCTCAACTATCACATTGCAGTCCATATATTTGTCTTCCAAGAACAGGTTCCTTAGCCCAGCCAAAGCTTCTTCTTCTTCTGATCCCCATATTGTATTAGCTTGATGAAAGGATTGACTCAGATGTGGCACTGGCTGCTCAAGAGGGTAATAGGGACCACACCATGGTGTCGATCAATCATCATACTCTTGCCAGGTATACAGATATCCAAACCCAAAAGTTGTACCATGATGTTTCAGTTGTATTCGCTTGGTAATGCCCTAGAGTTTCTTCCCAAGCCCTTTGTCGGGTACATACCCTTACCATGCCAGTATGCTTTCTATTTTGCTGCTCCACAATTTATCTTTCTCAATTGCACTGATGCGCTCGATGCGGTGATAAGTCTCTCCGCCCAACTTCCTTTTATTCTCCACGAACGGAACATTTTGATTGGTATAAATGGGATTGCTCCCATCTCCATGAATGATTACTTCTTTATGATTCCATTCAAATTTCACCGCCTGGTGCAAAGTGGATGCAACAGCACCAGCGGCATGTATCCAAGGTCATCCCAACAGCAGATTGTAGGAGGCGGATATGTTTTGCACCTGAAATTCAACATCGAACCAAGTAGGACCCATCTGTAAATATAAATTGGTTTCCCCAATTGTGGCTCTTTGCGACCCATCGAATGCCTTCACATTCATAGTTCCTGCTCGTATTTCATGCAAACCCTTGCCCAACCTTTTTAGAGTTGTCAGCGGACAGATGTTGAGGCTGGACCCTCAATCTATCAAAACCCTGGAAATGAACTTATCCTCACATTGCACTGTGATGTGCAGTACCCTATTGTGGCTCAATCCTTTAGGCCGAAACTCGTCTTCGTGAAAGGTGATCTTGTGGCTCTTCAGCACTTGCCCCATCATGTTGGCCATTTCTCCGCTAGTGATATTGTTGGGCACGTACGCTTTATTCAACTCCTTCATCAAAGCATTCCTATGCGTCTTAGAATTTTGCAACAACAACATGATGGATATCTGGGCGGGAGTTTTGTTCAGATGGTCTACTACAGAGTATTCCCATGCCTGTACTTTCCTTTAGAGATCATCTTGACCGGTTTCAATGATGGGTTGTTTGGCAGCAGCTTCCTTACTTGTTCCTCCCAAATTGTCATGTGTATATATTCCTCCAATTCTAGTCATCCCTTATGCAGCACCAGACTCTTCCATTTTTGCTTTCTCTTTTCTCCTAGCTTCGGCAACATAATACCAAGGTACGACATTGGAATTGAAGGGCGGTGTGGATGCCACCGTAACAGTGAAGGGTGTGGTTACTTATACTTCAAATGGAGTTGATGCAGCTACCTCAACTTCGACTAGTGGTTGTATCTGTACCACAATAAGAGTGAGTATGACTACAGGTTTCTTAGGGTCATCACCTTCCCGAATAAGCCCAATTGACCCTTCAGGATCCCATTCTTCATCAGTTTCTATCACATTTACTCCTTCACCCCTATGGTTTGAGAGGGGATTGTTGCGGACATTGGGTGCAGATTCCTTTGCTTGTATGACTTTGGTATCAATCAGTTTCTCAATATTGTCTTTCAGAGTGCGACATTCATCAATGGTATGTCCCTTCATGCCGTAATGGTATGCACATGTTTTTTTTGGGTTGAACCATTGGGAGGAGTTTTTCTATGTCAACAACGAGAATAGGGGTGACATATCCGTCATCTTTTAGTCTTTCATATAGTTGGCCGATGGGTTCAGCAATAGGGGTGTATTGTTTGGGTGGTCTGCGATTGAAATTGGTTCTGGGTTTTTGATAATTTTGACGAGTTGGAGGTGAATGATAATAGGCTGGCTGGGTGTTATAAGTGTGGTAGGCAGTAGCGGATTGAGGATATATGGGAGGTGAAGGTTGGTATGCGGGCGGAGTTGTTTGGTATGTGAGTGGAGATTTTGGACCTTGGGCTACCATCACTGCCCCTATCTCTTTCTTCTTTGATATGCCCCCTGACTGTAATACTTTGTTCGTAGCCTGCAACGCCTCAAAATTTGTTAACATTCCGCTCTTGATCCCTTCTTCAATCCTTTCCCTAAGTTTGATGATGTCAGAAAATTTATGATTCTCGATGACCATTAACCTCTCATAGTATTGTGGATCCTGGGCCCTGACAAAGAATTTATTCATTTGCTCTTTTCCAATGCTGGCCTGACCTTTGCAGCTTCTGACCTCTATGGAGTAGCATACTCGCGGAAAGTCTCTGTCGGTTTCTTCTTGAGGTTATGTATGTAGAAGACGTCTGGTGCATTTTCTGTATTAGACCTTGAATCTATCCATGAAGTCCAATTCTATGCTTACCCAATTAACCCACTTCTTGGGATTTTGACTTATGTACAAAGATAGGGCATCTCCAGTGAGACTTCTCATGAACAGCTTCATGCAAATCCTTTCATCCTTCCCAACCCCCATGAGCTTTTCACAGTATGTTCTCAAATGTACCTTTAGGTCACCTATTCCGTAAAACATCTCGAACTTAGGAGGTTTGTTACCCTCCGGCAGTTCCACGTCTGGCTGAATGCATAGATCGTCATAATTCAGACCTTCAATTCCTTTGCCTCCTTCAACACCCTAGACTCGTCTTGTGAGCTTTTTGAACTCCTCTGCCTTATTCTTTATAAGCAGGTCCTTCTCGGCAGATTCAGGTGTGTATGAGGTTGGTTGAGTGGAGTGGGGTAAGGTTTCCACGTATATGGGATTGTTTTGGTGGATACCAGGGGTTTGAGTGTAGTGGTGATCATTAGTTGAATTTTGCGGATCGGGGATAGGTTGAGGAGTAAGGTAAGGGGTTTGCGGGTATTGAGTCGGGAAATGTTGGTGTTGAAGGGGTGTTTGAATGGGTAGAGAATTAGGATTTTGAGGAGGTGTTGCGTATTGGTGAGGTGCGGGATGATTTTGGGACGTTGGTTTGGTATGTTTTGAGGAGGTACTGGGTTTTGAGAACTTTGTTGGTTAATGTCTGGGACGTTTAGGGTGAGGGAATGGTTTTCCAAGTTGCGGACCTGCTCAAGCTCCCCTTGCAATTCTCGTATATTTTGCTCCAACCGTAGGACCAAATCATTTTATGCCGGAGTACTCCGACCGTCTAAAGTCTCAACATTCTCAGCATGTGTAGTGTTGTCGTTCCTGGCATCACACATATCATCCATCTTAGATTTTCCCTTACTTTTCAGATCACTCGGAGGAGGAGGAGGTGGAGGGCCTCTGGATCTGGTGTGATATGTTGATGATGCTAGTATGTGCGAACCAATCTTAGGTGATGGGAATAATCAAAGAAAAAACAAAAGGTAAACAAGTCAGTAAGGATTCTGAAAAAGTATTTGCAGTATTTAAACACGTATTGCAAAAATGTAAATTCGTGTCCTAATTTTGGAGCCTCGTTGAGCCCGAGGTAGGCCTAGTGACACGCATATTTGGAGAAATTTAATGCTGATAATTGCCTCATTTCACTAATGTAGTAATAACACGAACCAAAAAACGACAACAAATAAATGAGTCACTAATGGCATTTGGCTTATTACATTTGAATTCCAAAACGACTCTAAAAATAGATAACCCTAATCTACTTGGTCCCAAAGGGACCTTCTCTAGGCTTGGCCCTCTTGGCTCTGTCGATCAAATTCCCCAGGTCGCTCATGTCCAGCAGCAAATACGCCTTTGCTAGGTGTCCTCCCTCGTTACCCTCTGCATTCTGACAGTCTATGACTCTTTTCCTCATGTTCCCCTCTAATTCCACTAGACTGTACTCCAGATATTTCAACCTTTTCGTCGATCTAGTAGCCATTTCCCTCAATTCGTTAATTGACTCCATGTCAATCTTATGTTGTTCCAAATGCCTGGCCTTGGACTCGAGGACTCTTTTGCGCAGCCTCTTATACTTCACCTGTGCTTCAACAGCTTCATCTATGACCCTGTTTCCTTGACCGACCCCTGGCTGGACTATTCCTGCTATGTTATTGTCCAACCATGATGGGTAGAAGTACACATGACCTGCGTGGTATCAATCTGGCATGATGGTATCCTTTTCCACAATGATCTTCAAATGCCACATGTGCTGGGCCTCACATTTGTATGGAATGGCATCGTCTTGAAAATCTTCTTTGTAATGACCCATTTTGGAGACTCGCAGTATGACTTGTTTTCTATCAGCTTGTTTCGTAACTCTGATAGGAACATAGGGATATATGCCCCTTAACCAAATCAACACCAAATGTAGAACATCCCTGGATCTGGTGATGAATTTCCTAGTAAGGAACCACTCAAACATCCAATGAACCTTGTCCTCGGTCAAATTGTTGAAAAATTGTTCCCATTCTGTAGCATTCTCTGGTTGTGCAAACTTGTCTGGGATGAAGGTCATCCTTTTCGGATAGTGGAAAGCTATGTGATCATTCCATGGTCTCCGTGGAAATTCTTGGCGATATTGGCCTCTCTGAAGATGTTCTAACAACCAAATCTGCAGCAGCAAGTTACAACCCTCAAAATGTTTGAACCCCTTCTTGCAACGATCCAGAGCCCGATACATTTCTGCTACAATCATCGGAACATTAGTATATGTTTGTCCCTCGATCCCTTCCATTAAAGTTTTGGTTACCATGGCCAACCTGCTGTGAATCCTATCCCTTTGGCTTGGAAACACTATCATACCCAGAAAGCAGATGATGAATATGAAAACCCTACGATGAGTCCAACCCAGGGAAGTGATGGAGAATTCGTCATGGAAAATACGATAAGATTTGATATGTCCATATCGTTCGTAGAGGAAGTCAAAGGGTATGTAGGACTTCTTCACGCATGACAAGTCGTCATTCTTTCTCAAACCTATCATTTTCAGAAAAACCCTAGGAGTGCCATTCTTTGGTAAAAACAAACCGGGACTATCCCAGGTTAATCCAGCGACGCCTCTTATTTCCTCCAATGATTGAGTCATTTCTAAATTGCCAAAATTGAATACATCCCTTTCTCCGTCCCAGAACATGGTAGCAGTCTCTTTATGAATATGTTGTTCCGTGCCTCTTTATTTCGTACCTCTTCATAAAAGTCTCGTACAGTTATTATGTTCTCATTGTTCCACATAGATTGTTGAATCATCTCGATTATTACACGTGTGAAGCTCTTTTTTACCAATACAGATAGTCCCCCCACTTACCGTTTATTTATCGACTAATATTTGGTAAGTGGATACTCATTTATGGCGGGAATATTTGCCGCCGCTTCACTCGTACCATTGCATCCATCTCTGAATGTATGCATAGATTGTCACTTCCATTTAATACACGTGCCATGTGGCATTCCCGGGTTCGTTCTGCAATTACTCAGCACCTTTTGTGGCTGCATCAGTCACGAAGTGACAGTTTCAATTATGACTTACACATCACTTTTTTTCCAATTTTTGACAGTTTCCTTCGAGTATAAATACCCCTTTTCCTTTCTACTTTCACGAAAAACATCTGACCTTATTTCTTTATTTATAAATTCTTCATTCTTTGTAAATATGTCTTTTTCAAACCAGCAATCTAGGAAAGTCATTAATGTTGACGAATTGACTCCCTCATCTGCTCCAACACGAAGTAGGAGAGGCGGTAGGCTTAGGAGCTTAGGTTCTACCCCTTCCATAGGTGCTTCTTCTTCTCATGTTACTCCCCCATCTTCTTCTACTTCTTCTGTTTCTTTATCTTCTTCAGGGGCTAGGGCTTTTAGATCTTTATCAAAGAGTAGAGGACATAGTGTTCCACTTCGCGAGCCGAGGGTCGATGAAATTATCCCTGCGGAGTTTTCTTTTGCCAAGGATAGTCAGGCCATGAGTGAATAACTTTCTTCAATGTCTTCGCATGATAGTGCCTAACTTTATCCTACCCAGATCATAGAGGGCTTGGTGTCTCTTGTACGCAGGGATTGTTTTTTGGAAGCCTGATTTTCTTGTTATTGTTCCCAACGATAACCAAATAATAACCTCTTACAAGACCGGGTATTCTTATGTTTATACTTACCCTTTCACATTAGGATTCAAGCCTCCCATCGACCTGTTATTATCGAGTTTTGTCGATTCTTCAAAATTTGTCGGGGACAAGTCAGTCCTCTTGTTTGGCGAGTTGTTGCGTGCCTTTGGTATTTGGCCAATTTAGCTTCTGTACCCTTCAATTTTCATCATCTTATTCACCTCTATTCTCCGATGTTGTTTTTCCAAGGAGTATTTACTCTTGCGGCGAGGAGTAAAAGGGTGTTAGTTACTCCAGATGATGACAAAGACCGAGGGTGGTATGTCCGGTATGTTGTTGTCCCTACTGCAGGTTTAGTAGGTGAAGAAGGGGAATATATCTTGCACAGTTTTGCTCAATTTCCTTTCCTTTGATAAATTATCAGTTATGTAACTGTTTCTTTTTTCTTTTCATCAACCATGGTAATCGTTGAGAATGTCTCCGGTTTTCGTGATTGGGTAGAAACTCTTGTTGATTGCTCCGTTGGAAGAACGTTCGTGGAAGTACCTCTCTGGCAATGCACCCCTTCATGGGAATGCTACAATGCCTCCTTAGAAATCAGAGATTTGACCATCCAAAATCGAGTTGTCAACAGAAGAAAGGGTCACGTCGAGGGATGTGGATAAGGGAAACCGTTCAGGCGTTGGATACTTGTGCCAACCCTAGGGCTAATGACCAATGAGGT
This sequence comes from Nicotiana undulata, assembly GCA_005239495.1. Taxonomy (NCBI): domain Eukaryota; kingdom Viridiplantae; phylum Streptophyta; class Magnoliopsida; order Solanales; family Solanaceae; genus Nicotiana; species Nicotiana undulata. Next base: position 103,930 of record ML286276.1, on the reverse strand, counting down.
CTTGGTTTCTCAGTGACTAGCGACACTGACGTCTTTAAGGATCTGATGCTCGTGACTGTACAACTTCCTAAACTTTAGAATCAGGAAGAGTGGTTTCAAATAGAATCCATGAATGTTGAAGCACTGGTAACTCAGATAACCTACGAAACCTATAAAGTAATATATACCAAAACTTCATGCTTACATTTACATTGCTTAAACATCATCTTCCTTCGTTCTCCCTTTTTCTGGCAGCTTGCTACTCTTTCTTCGGGAGCCTTGAAGAGAGTTAGAGGGGATATGGTTATAGCCAAGGAGGTGATAAGGTACGATATGATGTTGAAGGTCAGGAATGATGACCTCAAGAAAGATATTGAGGGGCTCAAGGCCGAGAAAAAAGTCATCCTATCATAAAGAGGAGTGTTGATCCGGGAATGCAAGGATTTCTTTCCAGAAGTTGCTCTTTTGGTTAAGAGAAATAGAGCTTCCAAGAGGCTTTCAGCTCTTGAGGAAGAGTTGGTCATGAAGACAAGCACGGAGGCCCGACTGAGGAAGATTGCTCTTTATAAGAGGCCGAGGTCTAAGGGTTAATACTCAAGTTGGAAGCAGCTGAAATAAGGGCTCTAGCTAATAATATCGATAAAGTATTTGCTCAAGAGTCCTTTGAGAATTTACAGAAATAGATGATGTATACCCAGGCCTGGGATATAGTGGAAATTCACCTCATTTCCCTTCACAAGGCACATATCAGCGAGTTGGACATTCCCCTTGCAATTTCTCAACTCTGGACATTGCCCTTCACATGGCTTGGCCTTCCCTTACGCCACAAGCAAGGACTCGACACAAACGTGGATGAGGATAACTTTGAAGATGAAGAAGAATATGGGGAAGAGGTTAACTTCGAGTCTTCCTCCCATGTTGCTACAACTGGTGTTGATCTAATGCTCCTTCCACTTCTGCTTCCCAAGGCATGTCCTCAAGTCCCAGTCCTGAGCACCAATTTCTTATCAGGAATGCTCTTCTATTTCCCAATTTTGGGTCCCTTTTTGTTTTAAATACATACATACATACATACATATATATATATATATATATAAATTTCAATGTTGATCTCTACAAGCATAAGAAGTGTCAAAAAGTCATTATACTTGAAAGCAACCATTGTCGGTCATAATTTAGTGTTAATTTGCATAAAAGTGGCCATATTATCCATTCGACGTGAGTGGAGGTGATGTCTCATTCCACTTAGGCGAGTAAGAAATATTGGGCATTATTTCAAAACCATGCGCTAAAATGTATTCACCTGTATTTGAGATGAATGATTATGTTTATTCGAATGGGTTAATGAACCCGAATTCATTTACCATATCGAATACAATTTGAACACATGCCCAAGATAGCCTATACTAAATTAAATTTACACGCATGCCTCTTTTTAGTGCAATTTTATCTAAAGATCTTGTGAGATTTTTGAAATCTCTAATCTTCTTTGAAATCTTTTGATCTTCTTTGAAGTCTTTCGATCTTCTTGGTTGGACTTCTACCCTTTCGGCATTTACATATAGTATCATTGAATTTACAAGGAGTGAATCATCCAGTGTTCAAGTTTGAGAAATGAAGACTCAGACACTGGTGTAATGAGGTTAAATACATGTCTTGTGTTGCTCTCCCGATAGCCCTTCTCCCTACAAACAAAGCAAAAGGCAATGGGGGAGGAATCTTAGATGAAGGCTGCGCCTGAGCCATTTTTTATCAGATCATTCAACATGGGCTTTGAAATACAGTGGATTCTTGAAATTTTGCAAGTGTAGGTATAGTCATGATCATCGGTCTCACTTAGTTCTTGTCATCTAAAAATGTTTAGAAAAAAATGATGCAAATTCATAATGTGTGCACAAGGAAAGAATAGAAATTCTATAAGCTTCATAAATAGAAGCATTGGAGGTGTGATACGTTCCAGTTCGCCTTCACGGGCTTGTCGTTCATTTCTTCGATCTTGTATGACCCCTTGCTAGTTATCTTGATGATTCGGTAGGGCCCTACCCAATTAGATCCAAGTTTTCCAACGTTCGATTCTTGGGACTCCGAGAATACGCTCTCTAGAATGTAGTCCCCTACTTTAAAGTGCCGGAGTTTTGACTTTTTGTTATAATATTTCTCAATCCTTTTCATTTGTGATTCCATTTAAATCAGGGCTAGCTATATATGTCCTCCCAATAGGTCCAGGGTGTTAGTTATATCTTCATGGTACGAATCTTCGTAAGCATGAACGAACATTAAGGTTGGTTCTCCTATTTCGGCTAGGATGAGTGCCTTTGACCCGTACACTATTAAGAAAGGAGTGTCTTCCGTGCTTGAATTAGTTATTGTGTGGTAAGCCCATAGTACTTCGGGTAGTTCTTCCAGTCTTTTCTTCAAATTTTTGAGTATGACCTTATTTGAGGACTCAACTTGTCTGTTTGCTCTTGGGTGGTATGGAGTTGAGGTAATTCATTTATTTTGCCACTCTTCGAAGAATTTTTTGACTTTTCCTCTAACAAACTATAGTCCATTTTTGCATGAAATTTCCATCGATGCCTAGAATATGCATATAATATTACTCAATAAGAAGTCTCTCGCTTTCTTTTCCTTGATTTGTGAGTATCCTGCTTCCACCCATTTGGAGAAGTAATCAGTTAATGCAAGTAAAATATTTACCTGGCCTGGCGCTTATATAAGAGACTCATAATGTCCATCCCCCATTTCACAAAAAGGACATTGGTTAAGCAGGGAATAAAGTGGTTCGGCTGGCTGGTACGGTCGTTAAGAGAATCACTGGCATTAGTTTTATCATTTGACCAAGTAGGTTGCATCTTTCTCCATTATAGGCCAATACTACCCAACAATTATTAATGTTTGAAAAAGTGATTTGTCCCTAGAATGGTTACCGCAATGCCTTTCATGAACTTCCCATATTACATAATTCATGTCAGCGAGTCCTGGTCATTTGGCCAGTTTACCGCCAAACATACTTCGGTACACGTTTCCATTGACGAGGCAATATTGTGTTGCTGGAATTCAGAGCTACCCGACATTTTCTTTTTTCTTTGGTCACAATCCAATTTTGCAAGTAATTAATGAATGTGTTATGTGAATCCCATATTAAGTTTGTAGTGTTTACCTCATCTTAGGCTTGGTCGATGAAGGAGTGGAGCAAATATATGGCTGAGTTAGTCCCTAATTCGCTGATGTAAGCAGCAGATTCGAGATTAGCCTGAGCATTTGCTTTAGCATTCTCCTCTTGGGGTATTTGCATTACATTCTATTCTTTGAAGTGACTTAAGAGTTACGTAACCTTGGACAGGTACAACGTCATGCGAGCTTCTCATACTACATAATTCCCCTGAACTTTATTCATTATTACCTGAGAGTCGCTTTCAGTTCAATGAATTCTTCCCCCAATCCTCTAGTTAATTCGAGTCCTGCAACAACAAACTCATACTCAGCCTCATTGGTAGTTATAGAGTGGCACTTGATGGCTTGTTGTACTATTTCCTTGGTCTGGGTAATAAGTAAAAGCCAAGTTTGAACCCCTTCAAGTTGTACAATCTATGCGTGTAGAGTGTCCAGGTCCCCGAAACTATTTCAAAAATGATAATTATTCCCTTTTCAGCCTCGGGGAGAACACCCATACTAAAGTCAGCGACAAAGTCCGTCGATATTTATGACTTAGTGGCAATGCGTGGCTGATATGAAATATCATAAACACTTAGTTCGACCGGCCACTTGGTCATCCATCCCAAGAGCTCTAATTTATGCAGGATGTTCTGTAAGGGAGAGTAATGACCACAAAATAGGATGACACCTAAATTAGAGTCCTAAATTTTTGTGCAGCTACTATGAGTGCTAGTGCTAACGTTTCCAAGTGTGCGTACCTGGTTTTCAGTATCTATAACTATTTTTCTTATGTAGTAAATTGGAGATTGCGTACATATATCCTCTCATACTAATTTGGAGTTTTGTACAAAACGTTATGACCATTATACTAGAGGCTATCTGGAAGAGTTGGAGAAAGCTGTCGGAAATTTGTTGTATGCGACCGCATAGAGGAGGCCGCGATCGCATAGGGTTAAATAAGGGCTGGTAAATTTTGTTCACTGCGAACGCACAGCTGGAGCTGCGATCGCACAGTGTGTATACCTGGGCAATATAAAATTAAACCCTCTGCAACCATTAGACCTTTAAACACCATTTTTGAACGGGAAAAGAGCTTGGAGGCTATTTTGGAGAGGGGAAATCATCGTTCATCATTGAGGTAAGTATTTTGGACCCAAAAAACTCGATTATAGGTGATTAAGGAACATAATCTCAGTGTTTAATTCATGAAAATCAGTAGAAAAAGATGGGGTTAGGGCTTGAGATTATGAGACCTTTAGGGGACGATTTGAGGGGTCAAACGAACTCTGATTTTAGCGTTCTTCATATGTACGGACTCGTGAGATGATGAAGAACATTTTGGTATAAAATTTGTCGAGTTCCGAGATGCAAGCCCGGGGGTCGGGTTTTGGCTAAATTCGGGTTTTGAGCTAAAATTGGTATTTTTCAATTGGAATTCATTCCTTAAGTATACTTTGATGATAAAGGTGTGATCTTTATAGATTTGGAGCACTCGGAAGTTGATTCGAGACGCGAGCGCATTGCAGAATAGTTTTTGGACTAGTTTGAGGTAAGTAATGTCTTTAAATCCTGTCCTGAGGGTATGAAACCCCGGACTATACATCCTTTCACGGATTTTGGAAACCAAAGATTGAAACTTTGGAGATATATTCCTTTTTAGGCAACTATTAAGTTTCGAAACCGATTTTTAAGCATATGCTTAATAGTATCGATATATATTTGATATAATTTGGGTTGTAAGCCATGTTTGGGGCCTAGTGCCAATCTGTTTACCCCTTGGGGGCTGTTTTTACTAATTTCCTCACTTAATATGTTATGATTTTCACTCAGTCTTTCCTTTATAATTGTTTTGACACTCAGAGTATTTTGATACTATTCATTAAAAATGAAACACTATTTTTTGGGTCGAGAACCCGGTATATTTATGGCCTGAAAGGCATGTTGAGAGTGTCTGACTAAGTGTGGTTGTGGGCCAAAATTGTGAGGATGGTATGATATGAGAGAGGCCGAGGGCCAATGTTGTGAGTGCTTTATGCCATGATGTGGCTTGTTATAGCGCTTAGGTTGTAGAAGCCCCTCCAGAGCCTGTACACACCCCCAGTGAGCGCAGGTACCTAATGAGTGATGTTGCACGCGGGGCTGATACTGAGTGAGTGTGAGGTTGTCTGATAGGCTGATACTGAGTGATTGTGAGGTTGCCTGATAGGCTGATACTGAGTGACTGTGAGATTGCCTGAAGGGCTGATACTGAGTGACTGTGAGGTTGTCTGATGGGCTGATACTGAGATTGTTATTAGAAATGATTATGGCCCGAAGGGCAGATTTATGATGATTTTACTGAGTTTTTGACTACGATTCACTTCGTTTTTCAAAATGATTTTTACTGAGAGTTTTACTGAGATATATTTAAATTATACTTGTTTCAAAGGATTTCTGGAAATTTGTTTTCGAACTTATGTATTTGATGAAAACTTTATAGTGACTTGTTGTTTTTACTATTTTTGTGAATTCGTGTATCTGTGATGTGTGTTTCGTATTTATCATATTGTGATTTATTTTCATTACTACTAAGTTGGCGTACTCATCATTACTCCCTGCACCCCTGTGTGCAGATCCAGGTACTGGTTTGGAGCAGTAGTCATCCGAGTTTCATTCATCATCAGCTTTGGGATTTCGAGGTAGCTGCCCAGCGTACGCAGCTTCTCCATTTCCCTTCCTTACTTAGTATTAGTATTTGATTCATAAACTTTATTTAAGACAATAGCATAGTTAGTTTATTTCGTAGATGCTCATGGCATGTTGACTCCGGGTCTTGGGGACGGTTGTAGATTATTAGCTTGATTGTTTTGTTTAAAGATTTCAAAATTTATATGCGTATTATGAATCGTTGAAAAAAAAATTGAGATATTTCAAAAGAAAAATGTGAAAATTAGGAGTGTTGGCTAGCCTAGTTCCACAATAGGCGCCATCACGACGGGTTAGGATTTGGGGTCGTAACAAGTTGGTATTAGAGCTCTTGGTTACATAGGACTCAACGGTCATGAGCATGTTTAGTAGAGTCTTGCGGATCGGTTCGGAGACATCGGTACTTATCTTCGAGAGGCTGCAGAACCCTTAGGAAACATCCCACATTCTTGAATTCTTGTCGTGCGATTCCATTTATTCAGCCAAAAGCGTAACTCTTTGAATTCCTTTCATGTACTCGAACGCGCACGTGAGCGCTTGGTATCATTTGGGTGTCGGCGGCTTCTGACTTCCATGGGTGAGACGTGATTTTTAACATGTTAATAATGGGCCAGTCGGAAGGACTTGAGGCCGAATTTTGTCTGTGGCTTGAGTGTTGAGATTTCATTTGTGTGAGCACATGTGTTTCGGGACTTATATGTCCGTTTATGTCCTTATTGATGGAACTTTGTGACTAGATGACTACATGGTGAGTGTGATCGGATAGTTAGATGTATTTAGGTTGTTTGATTGTGACAAAAATGAATTGGCGGGAGATGTGGCAAGAACCATTGATTATTTTACTTCTGTATTAAGTTAGGATATGGCTTCAAGTTATGAGTATTGAAGGACCTCTCGTGTAGTTTAGTTGTGGAGTGAAGTGGTTTTTCCTGTTATGTTCTGAGTTCCTGTGATGTCTTTTGAGCTGACCAATGCCCCAGCAGCGTTCATGTATTTGATTAGCGTGTATTCAACTGTGTTATAACTCCTTTATTATTGTGTTCATTGATGCCATCCTGGCGTACTCTCGTAGCCAGGAGTAGCATACTCAGCAATTGATGATGGTATTACAAGGATATAGGGAAGAGAAGTTTTGTGCGAAGTTCTCCAAGTGTGAATTGTTGGCTCAGTTTAGTAGAATTCTTGGGACACGTGGTGTCCAGTGAAGGTATCTATGTGGTCAGAAGAGTGTGAGTAGAGCTTCCAGAAGCTCAAGAATTCCTTGACCACAGCCCCAGTGTTAGTATTGCCATCAACTTTAGGTTCTTATACCGTTAAATGGGATGTCTTGGGGACAGGAAGTGATTGTGTTTTAATGCAGGAGGGCATAGTGATTGCGTGATAGCTATGATCTTCGAAAGTGTATAAAGAGATATAAGTTTGAGTCTAAGCATGCAGTGGTATCTCCTGCGGGTTGTCCTTATGTGTGTGGTCCTTATGTTGATCTGTAGTAAGTTTTCTTCTACCAGTAGATGATGTATGTTGTGATTTAAGTTTAGCTCGCTTGTGGGAGTTGGCATGACCATTACAGTGGTGGATGCGAGAATTGCATTTGATTTGAGTGTAGATGGTTTGGGTCATATAAGCTTATGGAGGATTTAGTTGAACCTCACCACAGTATGGTGGCAGTGATAGTGTATGGGCATTGTGAGTTATTGTTGTCTTGATCGTTGACTTTGAGCCAAGTGGGGGAGTTTGTTAATGATAAGATTGATTGTACGATTATGTGTTGTACTGGTTTTGGTTCGAGGTATGATGGTGAATCAGTTATGACCTACAGAGGTGGAGTCTAGGAATGACTCGAGTGATGGAAATTTCTTTGATACAAGTTGTAATGTACTTTACGGATAGTGAAATTTATTGAATGATGGAGTTGTACTGGTAAGTGTAGAGCATGAAATGTATGAGTGTGCTTGTTGCTTCAAGGGTGGATTACTTTCCTAGTATGTGGATTGCAAGCGGGGTCAGGTCGTTCTGTTTGCTTGGTTAGTGTAATTGAAATTGCGTAGAGTAAATGACATTCGAGAATGGTTCAGGCGGATTCAAGGTTATATGTACCGATCGAGGATCTTCAAGGTGTGAGAAGGGCTAGAACTGAGATTTACGGGGAAGGTGTCAAGGCTTGTGGTGTATTTGCATTATCATGGATTCTATCCATCAGTTTCAGGAAAGAGAAGGTAATGACTTTAAATTTGCAGGAAGTCTCTTCACGGTAAGTATTTCCAATGTGGTGTATTTGGGGATAATTGAGGGAGTATTCAGCGGCTTATGAGCCTCAAACGGTATATTTTATGCTAGGGTTTCGCGCGGTGAGTCGGGATTGAGAATTGCGTTATTATGGCAAGAAAAGTATCAGTTCGAAGGTAATTCAGAAGGAACTTGAATGAATAGGACAACTTGGTAGTAGGTCAGGTCGGCATGATAAACGATGAGGGATATGATTAGTTCTATGGGTGTTATGAAGTAATGAGTTGTTACAGGCGTCTTGGTATTTGGTGGCATGCGTAGCTTGGTTGAGTTAGAAGGACTCAGTCCTGACGATTGGTGTTGTACAAATGTGATTTGGAGGGTTCTTGATGATTTCTACCACGGTTAGAGATGTATATTTTCTACTGGCGTGAGGGCCATGTGATGTATAGTGATTTTTCTTCTAGATGGGATCAAATGGAAAGTTCTTGGCTAGTTGGGTACGTAGTTGTTTGTTACTAGGAAGGAGCATGAAGTTCTCATATTTATCATAGGATTGCATGGCCTATGCGATATTTTGTGTATGGTGGAGAGTGGCATATGGGAGGTCACGGTTCAGTTCTGGAAGGAAGGTCAGCACTGGCAGTTTCGGATGACTAGGTAAAGGATACAATTATTGGGTGGGTGGATGAGAGTATACATTAATAAAAGATAATGTGTAAGACAATGTGTTTGAATAAGAATGCTTCATTGGTGTTACGACGCTCTCTTGTTGGATCGACTGCTAGTATTCATGGTTTCTTGGTGAAACAGAGGAATTATGGGGGTATCCCTCGTGAAATGATAAAGTATTAGGGGCATGTTATATATTTGAGTGGTGGAATAGGGATCAGATATGGTAATTGGTGCGCTCATGGATTTTCAGACTGGGAGTTTTCATGAACAGATTATTTTTATAGTTGTGAACTACGAGGATGCGATCAAAGCTAGTCAGGTGTTAGTATATGTCATGATTCAGTCATTATGAACCTTTGGAGAGTTATCTACCTGTTGTGGATGACCAGAGTTGATTTAGAGTATAATTATTGGTAGGTCAGTATGGGTGTGTGTTCTACACTGAGTCAGAATTGTTGACCCCAAATTGCTATTGTTAAGGGATGTACCATTTGATTGACATTGAGCTTATTCGTGTTTTGGAGTGATCTATGAGTTACCTTTCGGTGTTTTGAGGAGTTGCGATCGTTGGTTATATATGTGCATAGGGTGTAGTTCTATCGGGGCTTTATAGCGAGATTTGAGTAAGGTAAGTAATTGGGTGTTGCAGGATTGAGACGTGTTGGTTATGTTCTTTCTGGTTCGGGTGGCATGGTGTCGTCTGATTTCCACGTGGTTATGGCAATGCACTTTGAGTAATTGATGTCGAATTTCGCATGGTTATTGATTTTGAGCAAGGTGGCTTGGAGTATGTCATGTGGTCCATCGGTTGGATGGGATCACGCTTTGTAGATGAGTTAGGTAGAGGTATGATCCTTGGTGTCGGATTTGTGTGATATGGTTTCACAATGTGTATCAGGCTTTCAGCATGATGTGGTAATGGCAAGAGTAATGGCAGGATAGTCCTCTCGTGTGAGTCTTATCTATTTTATGAGTTGAGCTCTTGGGATGTTGTTATTGAGTGCACGAGTTGCACAAATTATGGCTATGGATGGTACTGATGCTGATCGGACGAATGGTTGCTGGTTTCTACGTGTTTATTTCATCATCGGCACCATATGATGGTGTTAAAGCAAGGCTTTGTTTGATAAGAATTTATTTACCGATGTTGGGTTGTTATGAGCAGCGATTGAGATTAGGAGTCATCGTTATGAGTGTTGAGTCATATGAAGGTGTTAAAGCAAGGCTTTGTTTGATAAGAGGTTATTTACTTGTGTTGGGTTGTTATGAGCACCGACTGGGATTAGGAGTCATCGCTATGAGTGTTGAGTCATGCGGTATATTATGTGATTTCATCTTGTGTAGAGGATATGGCTTGATACAACGTGTTCAGACTATTTCAGCTTATAGTTATGGGATTAGAACTTGTGAATCATTTCAGAAGTGGAAATTTAGTTCTAAGGTTTATGGGTCAGGATCGGACTTCGAAATTTCAACTGTGTTGTGCTATTAGACCTATATGGGGTAAGGTGACATGGAATCACCTCTGAATATGTGCATGGTAGGTTACACAGCAATTTTGGTGGTATATGGAACAACTCTAGGAACGTTCGAGGACAAACGTGTGTTTAAGTAGGGGAGAATGTAACGACCCAGCCGGTTGTTCCGTGGAATTTGTATTACAATTACTTTTATTGACTTGTCATAGGTTGGTTATACTGTTTATGATGTGTTAGAGTTGGTAGGCTCGGAATCGGAATGGTTGTAGTGAGAATTTAGTGATTTAGTCCTTAAAAATAGCTTTATAGCTGGAAAAGTCAACTTAGAGTTGACTTATTGGTAAACGACCTCGGAATGCGGATTTTATGGCTCGGATAGCTTCGTTAGGTGATTTGGGACTTAGGAGTGTGTTC
>ML286276.1:16434-93222 GCA_005239495.1 Nicotiana undulata | reverse complement strand
AGCTTAGTTAGGTGATTTGGGACTTAGGAGTGTGTTCAAAATATTTTTGTGATGTCCGGTGTAGAATTAGGCTTGAATTGGCGAAAGTTAGTTTTTGGCGATTTCCGATCGGGAGTGGAAAATAGGCTATCGGGGTCGGAATGTAATTCCGGAAGTTCGAACAGGTTCGTAATGTCATTTTGGATATGTCTGCAAAATTTCAGGTCAATCGGATGTGTTTTGGATAGTTTCGGCATCGTTGGTGGAATTTAGAAATTTCAAAGTTCATAGGCTTGAATCTGAGGTGAATTTAGTGTTTATGCGTTGTTTTTGGTGATTCGAAGGCTCGACTAAGTTTGTGTGATGTTATGGGATGTGTTGGTATGTTTTGGTTGAGGTACCGAGGGTCTCGGGTGAGTTTCGGGTGGTTTCAGACCATTTCTAGGCCATTTCTAGTTGTTGGTTTTTGGCTTCAGGGGTGTACAGTGCGATAGCATTGATCTGGATGTGTTAGCACAGAGAAAATTTGGAAAAATCTAGTTGTGCTATGCGATCGCACAAGGCTTCCCGCGATCGCACGGAGTAAAATATCTGTTGCACTGTCCCGACTTTGGAAGCTTATAACTCACAATCTATACGGAATTTCAAGATGATCCAAAACTGAAAGTTGTATCTCTTGATGTCTAGTTTCCAGAAAGTTAAGTGAATTGTAATTTGGATTTTTGTACAAAATGTTATGACCATTATACTAGAGGCTATCCGGAAGAGTTTGAGAAGGCTGTTGGAAAATTTGTTCTATGCTATCGCATAGAGGAGGCCGCAATCGCATAGGGTTAAATAAGGGCTGGTAAATTTTGTTCACTGTGAACGCACAGATGGAGCCGTGATCGCACAGTGTATATACCTGGGAAAAATAAAATTAAACCCTCCGCGACCATTAGACCTTTTAAAACCATTTTGGAACGGGAAAAAAGCTTGGAGACGATTTTGGAGAGGGGAAATCATCGTTCATCATTAAGGTAAGTATTTTGGACCCAAAAACTCCGATTTTAGCGTTCTTTATATGTACGGACTCGTGAGATGATGAAGAACGTTTTGGTATAAAATTTGTCGAGTTCCGAGATACGGGCCCGGGGGTCGGGTATTGGCTAAATTCGGGTTTTGAGCTAAAATTGGTATTTTTCAATTGGAATGCATTCCTTAAGCATACTTTGATGATAAAGGTCTGATCTTTATAGATTTTGAGAGCTCGGAAGCTTATTCGAGAGGCGAGCGCATTGCGGAATAGTTTTCGGGCTAGTTTGAGGTTAGTAATGTCTTTAAATTATGTCCTGAGGGTATGAACCCCGGACATTACATCCTTTCACGGAATTTGGAATGCAAAGATTGAAAGTTTGGAGATATATTCCTTTTTAGGCAACTATTGTGTTGCGAAACCAATTTTTAAGCTTATTCTTAATAGTATCGATATATATTTGATATAATTTGGGTTGTAAGCCATGTTTGGGGCCTAGTGTCGATCTGTTTACCCCTTGGGGGCTTTTTTACCATTTTTCTCACTTAATATGTTATGATTTTCACTCAGTATTTCCTTGATAATTGTTTTGACACTCAGAGTATTTTGATACTATTTATTGAAATTGAAACACTGTTTTTGGGTCGAGAACCCGGTATATTTATGCCCTGCAGGGTATGTTGAGAGTGTCTGAATGAGTGTGGTTGCGGGCCAAAATTGTGAGGATGGTATGATATGAGAGAGGCTGAGGGCCAGTGTTGTGAGTGATTTATGCAATGATGTGACTTGTTATAGCGCTTGGGCTGTAGGAGCCCCTCCATAGTCTGTACACACCCCCAGTGAGCGCAGGTACCTAATGAGTGATATTGCCCGCGGGGCTGATACTGAGTGATTGTGTGGTTGCCTGATGGGCTGATACTGAGTGATTGTGAGGTTGCTTGATGGGCTGATACTGAGTGATTGTGAGGTTGCCTGATGGGCTGATACTGAGTGACTGTGAAGTTTCCTGATGGGGTGATACTGAGTGACTGTGAGGTTGCCTGATGGGCTGATACTGAGATTGTTATGAAAAATGATTATGGCCCGAGGGGCAGATTTATGATGATTTTGCTGAGTTTTTGACTACGATTCACTTCGTTTTTCAAACTGATTTTTACTGAGAGTTTTACTGAGATATACTGAAATTATACTTGTTTCAAAGGATTTATGGAAATTGGTTTTCGAACATATGTATTAGATGAATACTTTATGGTGACTTGGTGTTTTTACTGTTTCTGTGAATTGGTGTATCTGTGCTGTGTGTTTCGTATATCTCATACTGTAATTTATTTTCATTACTACTGAGTTGGGGTACTCATCATTACTCCCTGCACCCCTGTGTGCAGATCCAGGTATTGGTTCGGAGTAGCAGCCAACCGAGTTTCATTCATCATCAGCTTTGGGATTTCGTGATAGCTGCCTAGCGTACGCAGCTTCTCCATTTCCCTTCCTTATTTAGTATTAGTATTTGATTCATAGACTTTATTTAAGACAATAGAACAGTTAGTTTATTTCGTAGATGCTCATGACATGTTGACTCCGGGTCATGGGGATGGTTGTAGACTGTTAGTTTGATTGTTTTGTTTAAAGATATTTTGAAAGTTATATGCGTATTATGAATCATTGAAAATAAATTGAGATATTTGAAAAGAAAAATGTGAAAATTAGGAGTGTTGGCTAGCCTAGTTCCACGATAGGCGCCATTACGACCGGTTAGGATTTGGGGTCATAACAAGTTGGTATCCGAGCTCTAGGTTACATAGGACTCAACGGTCATGAGCAGGTTTAGTAGAGTCTTGCTGATCGGTACGGAGACGTCTGTACTTATCTTTGAGAGGCTGCAGAACCCTTAGGAAACATCCCACATTCTTGAATTCTTGTCGTGCGAGTCCATTTATTCAGCCAAAAGCATAACTCTTTGAATTCCTTTCATGTACTCGAATGCGCACGTGAGCGCTTGGTATCAGTTGTATGTCGACAACTTGTGACTCCCATGGGTGAGACGTGATTTTTAACATGTTAATAATGGGCCAGTCGGAAGGACTTTAGGCCAAATTTTGTATGTGGCTTGAGTGTTGAAATTTCATTTGTGTGAGCACATGTGTTGGGGGACTTATATGTCCGTTTGTGTCCTTATTGATGGAACTTTGTGACTATATGACTACATGGTGAGTGTGATCGGATAGTTAGATGTATTTAGGTTGTTTGATTGTGACCAAAATGAATTGGCGGGATATGTGGAAAGAACCATTGATTATTTTACTTATGTATTGAGTTAGGATATGACTTCGAGTTATGAGTGTTGAAGGACCTCTCGTGTAGTTTAATCGTGGAGTGAATTGGGGTTTCCGGTTATGTTTTGAGTTCCTGTGATGTCTTTTGAGCTGACCAATGCCCCAGCAGCGTTCATGTATTTGATTAGTGTGTTTCAACCATCTTATAACTCCTTTACTATTGTGTTCATTAATGGCATCCTGGCTACGAGCCAGGGGTAGCATACTCAGCAATTGATGATGGTATTACAAGGATATAGGGAGGAGAAGCTTTGTGCGAAGTTCTCCAAGTGTGAATATTAGCTCAGTTTAGTAGCATTCTTGGGACACGTGGTGTCCAGTGAAGGTATTATGTGGTCAGACGAGATTGAGAATTGCGTTATTATGGCAAGAAAAATATCAGTTCGAAGGTAAGTCAGAAGGAACTTGAATGAATAGGACAACTTGGTAGTAGGTTAAGTCGTCATGATAAACGATGAGGGATATGATTAGTTCTATGGGTGTTATGAAGTAATGAGTTATTACAGGCATTTCTTAGCAATTCTTTTGGAATTTGGTGGCATGCGTAGCTTGGTTGAGTTAGAAGGACTCAGTCCTGACGGTTGGTGTTATACAAATGTGATTCGGAGGTTCTTGATGATTTCTACCATGGTTAGAGATGTATATTTTCTACTGGTGTAAAGGCGATGTGATGTATAGTGATTTTGCTTCTAGATGGGATCAAATGGAAAGTTCTTGACTAGTTGGGTACGTAGTTGTTTGTTACTAGGAAGGGAGCATGAAGTTCTCATATTTATCATAGGATTGCATGGCGTATGTGATATTTTGTGTATGGTGGAGAGTGGCATATGGGAGGTCACGGTTCAGTTCTGGAAGGAAGGTCGGCACTGGCATATTCGGATGACTAGGTAAAGGATACAACTATTGGGTGGCTGGATGAGAGTATACATTCATAAAGGATAATGTGTAAGGCAATGTGTTTGAATAAGGATGCTTCATTGGTGTTACGACGCTCTCTTGTTGGATCGACTGCTGGTATTCATGGTTTCTTGGTGAAACAGAGGAATTTTGAGGGTATCCCTCGTGAAATGATAAAGTATTAGGGGCGTGTTATATATTTGAGTGGTGGAATAGGGATCAGATATGGTATTTGGTGCGCTCATGGATTTTGAGACTGGGAGTTTTCATGAACAGATTATTTTTGTAGTTATGAACTACGAGGATGCGATCAAAGCTAGTCAGATGTTAGTATATGTCATGATTCAGTCATTATGAAACTTTAAAGAGTTATCTATCTGTTGTGGATGACCAGAGTTGATTTAGAATATAATTATTGGTAGGCCAGTATGGGTGTGTGTTCTACACTGAGTCAGAATTTTTGACCCCAAATTGCTATTGTTGAGGGATGTACCATTTGATTGACATTGAGCTTATTCGTGTTTTGGAGTGATCTATGAGTTACCTTTCGGTGTTTCAAGGAGTTGCGATCGTTGGTTATATATGTGCATAGGGTGTAGTTCCACGTGGTTATGGCAATGCACTTTGAGTAATTGATGTCGAATTTCGCATGGTTATTGATTTTGAGCAAGGTGGCTTGGAGTATGTCATGTGGTCCACCGGTTGG
Source organism: Nicotiana undulata (assembly GCA_005239495.1). NCBI lineage: Eukaryota > Viridiplantae > Streptophyta > Magnoliopsida > Solanales > Solanaceae > Nicotiana > Nicotiana undulata. The sequence continues at coordinate 88,292 of ML286276.1, read as the reverse complement.
ATGGGATCACGCTTTGCAGCTGAGTTAGGTAGAGGTATGATCTTTGGTGTCGAATTTGTGTGATATGGTTTCACGATGTGTATCAGGTTTTTAGCATGATGTGGTAATGGCAAGAGTAATTGCAGGATAGTCCTCTCGTGTGAGTCTTCTCTATTTTATGAATTGAGCTCTTGGGATGTTGTTATTGAGTGCACGAGTTGCACAAGTAATGGCTCTGGATGGTATTAATGTTGATCGGATGAATGTTTGCTGGTTTCTACGTGTTTCTTTCATCATCGGCACCATATGAAGGTTTAAAGCAAGGCTTTGTTTGATAAGAAGTTATTTACCGGTGTTGGGTTGTTATGAGCAGCGATTGGGATTAGGAGTCATCGCTATGAGTGTTGAGTCATATGAAGGTGTTAAAGCAAGGCTTTGTTTGATAAGAAGTTATTTACCGGTGTTGGGTTGTTATGAGCAGCGATTGGGATTAGGAGTCATCGCTATGAGTGTTGAGTCCTGCGGTATATTATGTGATTTCATCTTGTGTTGCGGATATGGCTTGATACAGCGTGTTCAGTCTATTTCAGCTTATAGTTGTGGGATTAGAACTTGTAAATCATTTCAGAAGTGGAAATTTAGTTCTAAGGTTTATGGGTTAGGATCGGACTTCGAAATTTCAACTGTGTTGTGCTATTAGACCTATATGGGATAAGGTGACATGGAATCACCTCCGAATATGTGCATGGTAGGTTACACAACAATTTTGGTGGTATTTGGAACAACTTTAGGAACGTTCGAGAACAAACGTGTGTTTAAGTGGGGGAGAATGTAACGACCCGGTCGGTTGTTCCGTAGAATTTGTATTATAATTAATGTTATTGACTTGTCATAGGTTGGTTATACTGTTTATGATGTGTTAGAGTTGGTAGGCTCGGAATCGGAATGGTTGTAGTGAGAATTTAGTGATTTAGTCCTTAAAAATAGCTTTATAGCTGGAAAAGTCAACTTAGAGTTGACATATTGGTAAACGACCTCGGAATGCGGATTTTATGGATCGGATAGCTTCGTTAGGTGATTTGGGACTTAGGAGTGTGTTTATAATATTTTTGTGATGTCCGGTTTAGAATTAGGCTTGAATTGGCGAAAGTTAGTTTTTGGTGATTTCGGTCAGGAGTGGAAAATAAGCTATCGGGGTTGGAATGGAATTCCGGAAGTTTGAACAGGTTCGTAATGTCATTTTGGATATGTCTGCAAAATTTCAGGTCAATCGGATGTGTTTTGGATAGTTTCGGCATCGTTGGTGGAATTTAGAAATTTCAAAGTTCATAGGCTTGAATCTGAGGTGAATGTAGTGTTTATGCGTTGTTTTTGGTGATTCGAAGGCTCGACTAAGTTTGTGTGATGTTATGGGATATGTTGGTATGTTTTGGTTGAGGTACCGAGGGTCTCGGGTGAGTTTCGGGTGATTTCAGACCATTTCTAGGCCATTTCTAGTTGCTGGTTTTTGGTTTCAGGGGTGTACAGTGCGATAGCATTGATCTGGATGCGTTAGCACAGAGAAAATTTGGAAAAATCTAGTTGTGCTATGCGATCGCACAAGGCTTCCCGCGATCGCACGGAGTAAATTTCTGTTGCACTGTCCCGACTTTGGAAGCTTATAACTCACAATCTATACGGAATTTGAAGATGATCCAAAAATGAAAGTTGTATCTCTTGATATCTAGTTTTCAGAAAGATAATCCAATTGTAATTTGGAGTTTGTAAAAAGAAGTTATGACCATTATACTAGAGGCTATCCGGAAGAGTTTGAGAAGGCTGTTGGAAATTTTGTTCTATGCGATCGCATAGAGGAGGCCACGATCGCATAGGGTTAAATGAGGGCTGGTAAATTTTGTTCACTGTGAACGCAGAGATGGATCCGCGATCGCACAGTGTTTATACCTGGGCAATAAAAAATTAAACCCTCCGCGATAATTAGACCTTTTAAAGCCATTTTTGAATGGGAAAAGAGCTTGGAGGCGATTTTGGAGAGGGGAAATCATCGTTCATCATTGATGTAAGTACTTTGGACCCAAAAAACTCGATTATACACTGTTTAATTCATTAAAATCAGTAGAAAAAGATGGGGTTAGGACTTGAGATTATGAGACCTTTAGGGGACGAATTGAGGGGTCAAACGAACTCCGATTGTAGCGTTCTTTATATGTACGGACTCGTGAGATGATGTAGAACATTTTGGTATAAAATTTGTCGAGTTCCAAGACGCGAGCCCGGGGGTCGGGTTATGCTAAATTCGTGTTTTGAGCTAAAATTGGCATTTTGCAATTGGAATTCATTTCTTAAGCATACTTTGATGATAAAGGTCTGATCTTTATAGATTTTGAGCGCTCGGAAGCTTATTCGAGAGGCGAGCGCATTGCGGAATAGTTGTCTGGTTAGTTTGAGGTAAGTAATGTCTTTAAATTCTGTCCTGAGAGTATGAAACCCCGAACTTTACATCCTTTCACGGATTTTGGAATGCAAAGATTGAAACTTTGGAGATATATTCATTTTTAGGCAACTATTGAGTTGCGAAACCGATTTTTAAGCCTATGCTTAATAGTATCGATATATATTTGATATAATTTGGGCTGTAAGCCATGTTTGGGGCCTAGTGCCGATCTGTTTACCCCTTGGGGGCTTTTTTTACTATTTTTCTCACTTAATATGTTATGATTTTCACTCAGTATTTCCTTGATAATTGTTTTGACACTCAGAGTATTTTGATACTATTTATTAAAATTGAAACACTATTTTTGGGTCGAGAACCCGGTATATTTATGCCCTGCAGGGTATGTTGAGAGTGTCTGAATGAGTGTGGCTGCGGGCCAAAATTGTGAGGATGGTATGATATGAGAGAGGCTGAGGGCCAATGTTGTGAGTGATTTATAAAATGATGTGACTTGTTATAGCGCTTGGGCTGTAGGAGCCCCTCCAGAGTCTGTACACACCCCTAGTGAGCGCAGGTACCTAATGAGTGATGTCGCCCGCGGGGCTGATACTGAGTGATTGTGTGGTTGCCTGATGGGCTGATACTGAGTGATTGTGAGGTTGCTTGATGGGCTGATACTGAGTGATTGTGAGGTTGCCTGATGGGCTGATAGTGAGTGATTGTGAGGTTGCCTGATGGGGTGATACTGAGTGACTGTGAGGTTACCTGATGGGTTGATACTGAGATTGTAATGAAAAATGATTATGGCCCGAGGGGCAGATTTATGATTATTTTACTGAGTTTTTGACTAGGATTCACTTCGTTTTTCAAACTGATTTTTACTGAGAGTTTTACTGAGATATACTGAAATTATACTTGTTTCAAAGGATTTCTGGAAATTGGTTTTCGAACATATGTATTAGATGAATACTTTATGGTGACTTGGTGTTTTTACTGTTTCTGTGAATTGGTGTATCTGTGTTGTGTGTTTCATTTATCTCATACTGTGATTTATTTTTATTACTACTGAGTTGGGGTACTCATCATTACTCCCTGCACCCATGTGTGCAGATCCAGGTATTGGTTCGGAGTAGTAGTCATCCGAGTTTCATTCATCATCATCTTTGGGATTTCGAGGTAGCTGCCTAGCGTACGCAGCTTCTCCATTTCCCTTCCTTATTTAGTATTAGTATTTGATTCATAGACTTTATTTAAGACAATAGAACAGTTAGTTTATTTCATAGATGCTCATGGCATGATGACTCCGGGTCATGGGGACTGTTGTAGACTGTTAGTTTGATTGTTTTGTTTAAAGATTTTGAAATTTATATGCGTATTATGAATCATTGAAAATAAATTGAGATATTTGAAAAGAAAAATATGAAAATTAGGAGTGTTGGCTAGCCTAGTTCCACGATAGGCGCCATTACGACCGGTTAGGATTTGGGGTCATAACAAGTTGGTATCCGAGCTCTAGGTTACATAGGACTCAACGGTCATGAGCAGGTTTAGTAAAGTCTTGTTGATCGGTACGGAGACGTCTGTACTTATCTTTGAGAGGCTGCAGAACCCTTAGGAAACATCCAACATTCTTGAATTCTTGTCGTGCGAGTCCATTTATTCATCCAAAAGCATAACTCTTTGAATTCCTTTCATGTACTCGAATGCGCACGTGAGCGCTTGGTATCAGTTGTATGTCGGCAACTTGTGACTTCCATGGGTGAGACGTGATTTTTAACATGTTAATAATGGGCCAGTCGGAAGGACTTTAGGCCAAATTTTGTCTGTGGCTTGAGTGTTGAGATTTCATTTGTGTGAGCACATGTGTTGGGGGACTTATATGTCCGTTTGTGTCCTTATTGATGGAACTTTGTGACTATATGACTACATAGTGAGTGTGATCGGATAGTTAGATGTATTTAGGTTGTTTGATTGTGACCAAAATGAATTAGCGGGATATGTGGAAAGAACCATTGATTATTTTACTGCTGTATTGAGTTAGGATATGACTTCGAGTTATGAGTGTTGAAGGACCTCTCGTGTAGTTTAATTGTGGAGTGAAGTGGGGTTTCCAGTTATGTTCTGAGTTCCTGTGATGTCTTTTGAGCTGACCAATGCCCCAGCAGCGTTCTTGTATTTGATTAGTGTGTTTTCAACCATCTTATAACTCCTTTATTATTGTGTTCATTAATGGCATCCTGGCTACGAGCCAGGGGTAGCATACTCAGCAATTGATGATGGTATTACAAGGATATAGGGAGGAGAAGCTTTGTGCGAAGTTCTCCAAGTGTGAATTATTAGCTCAGTTTAGTAGCATTCTTGGGACACGGGGTGTCCAGTGAAGGTATTATGTGGTCAGACGAGATGAGTGTGAGTAGAGCTTCCAGAAGCTCAAGAATTCCTTGACCACAGCCCAAGTGTTAGTATTGCTATCAGCTTCAGGTTCTTATACCGCTTAATGGGATGTCTTGGGGGAAGGCAGTGGTTGTGTTTTAATGCAGGAGAGCATAGTGATTGCGTGATAGCTATGATCTTCGAAAGTGTATAAAGAGATATAAGTTTGAGGTTGTGCAGGCAGGGGTATCTCCTGCGGGTTGTCCCGATGTGTGTGGTCCTTATGTTGATCTGTAGTAAGTTCTCTTCTACCAGTAGATGATGTATGTTGTGATTTGAGTTTAGCTCGCTTGTGCGAGTTGGCATGACCATTACAGTGGTGGATGCGAGAATTGAATTTGATTTGAGTGTAGATGGTTTGGGTCATATAAGCTTATGGAGGATTTAGTTGAACCTCACCACATTATGGTGGTAATGATAGTGTATGGGCATTGTGAGTTATTGTTGTCTTGATCGTTGGCTTTGAGCCAAGTGGGGGAGTTTGTTAATGATAAGATTGATTGCACGATTATGTGTTGTACTGGTTTCGGTTCGAGGTATGATGGTGAATCAGTTATGACCTACAGAGGTGGAGTCTAGGAATGACTCGAGTGATGGAAATTTCTTTGATACAAGTTGTAATGTACTTTACGGATAGTGGAATTCGTTGAATGATGGAGTTGTACTGGTAAGTGTAGAGCATGAAATGTATGAGTGTGCTTGTTGCTTCAAAGGGGTGGATTACTTTCCTAGTATGTGGATTGCAAGCGGGGTCAAGCCGTTCTATTTACTAGGTTAGTGTAATTGAAATTGCGTAGAGTAAATGACGTTCGAGAATAGTTCAGGCGGATTCAAGGTTATATGTACCGATCAAGGATCTTCCTGGTGTGAGAAGGGCTAGAACTGAGATTTACAGGGAAGGTGTCAAGGCTTGTGGTGTATTTGCATTATCATGGATTCTATCAATCAGTATCAGGAAAGAGAAGGTAATGACTTTAAATTCGCAGGAAGTCTCTTCAGGGTAAGTATTTCCAATGTGGTGCATTTGTGGATAATTGAGGGAGTATTCAGCGGCTTATGAGCCTTAAACGGTATATTTTATGCTCGGGTTTCGTCCAGTGAGTCGGGATTGAGAATTGCGTTATTATGGCAAGAAAAGTATCAGTTCGAAGGTAAGTCAGAAGGAACTTGAATGAATAGGACAACTTGGTAGTAGGTTAAGTCGGCATGATAAACGATGAGGGATATGATTAGTTCTATGGGTGTTATGAAGTAATGAGTTATTACAGGCGTTTCTTAGCAATTCTCTTGGAATTTGGTGGCATGCGTAGCTTGGTTGAGTTAGAAGGACTCAGTCCTGACGGTTGGTGTTGTACAAATGTGATTCGGAGGTTCTTGATGATTTCTACCACGGTTAGAGATGTATATTTTCTACTGGTGTGAAGGCGATGTGATGTATAGTGATTTTGCTTCTAGATGGGATCAAATGGAAAGTTCTTGACTAGTTGGGTACGTAGTTGTTTGTTACTAGGAAGGGAGCATGAAGTTCTCATATTTATCATAGGATTGCATGGCGTATGTGATATTTTGTGTATGGTGGAGAGTGGCATATGGGATGTCACGGTTCAGTTCTGGAAGGAAGGTCAGCATTGGCATATTCGGATGACTAGGTAAAGGATACAACTATTGGGTGGCTGGAAGAGAGTATACATTCATAAAGGATAATGTGTAAGGCAATGTGTTTGAATAAGGATGCTTCATTGGTGTTACGACGCTCTCTTGTTGGATCGACTGTTGGTATTCATGGTTTCTTGGTGAAACAGAGGAATTTTGGGGGTATCCCTCGTGAAATGATAAAGTATTAGGGGCGTGTTATATATTTGAGTGGTGGAATAGGGATCAGATATGGTAATTGGTGCGCTCATGGATTTTGAGACTGGGAGTTTTCATGAACAGATTATTTTTGTAGTTGTGAACTACGAGGATGCGATCAAAGCTAGTCAGATGTTAGTATATGTCATGATTCAGTCATTATGAAACTTTAAAGAGTTATCTACCTGTTGTGGATGACCAGAGTTGATTTAGAATATAATTATTGGTAGGCCAGTATGGGTGTATGTTCTACACTGAGTCAGATTTTTTGACCCCAAATTGCTATTGTTGAGGGATGTACCATTTGATTGACATTGAGCTTCTTTGTGTTTTGGAATGATCTATGAGTTACCTTTCGGTGTTTCAAGGAGTTGCGATCGTTGGTTATATATGTGCATAGGGTGTAGTTCTATCGGGGCTTTATAGCGAGATTTGAGTAAGGTAAGTAATTGGGTGTTGCAGGATTGAGACGTGTTGGTTATGTTCTTTCTGGTTCGGGTGGCATGGTATCGTCTGATTTCCACGTTGTTATGGCAATGCACTTTGAGTAATTGATGTCGAATTTCACATGGTTATTGATTTTGAGCAAGGTGGCTTGGAGTATGTCATGTGGTCCAGCGGTTGGATGGGATCACGCTTTGCAGCTGAGTTAGGTAGAGGTATGATCTTTGGTGTCGAATTTGTGTGATATGGTTTCACGATGTGTATTAGGTTTTTAGCATGATGTGGTAATGGCAAGAGTAATTTCAGGATATTTCTCTCGTGTGAGTCTTCTCTATTTTATGAATTGAGCTCTTGGGATGTTGTTATTGAGTGCACGAGTTGCACAAGTTATGGCTCTGGATGGTATTGATGCTGATCGGACGAATGGTTGCTGGTTTCTACGTGTTTCTTTCATCATCGGCACCATATGAAGGTTTAAAGCAAGGCTTTGTTTGATAAGAGTTTATTTACCGGTGTTGGGTTGTTATGAGCAGCGATTGGGATTAGGAGTCATCGCTATGAGTGTTGAGTCATATGAAGGTGTTAAAGCAAGGCATTGTTTGATAAGAGGCTATTTACCGGTGTTGGGTTGTTATGAGCAGCGATTGGGATTAGGAGTCATCGCTATGAGTGTTGAGTCATGCGGTATATTATGTGATTTCATCTTGTGTTGCGGATATGGCTTGATACAGCGTGTTCAGACTATTTCAGCTTATAGTTGTGGGATTAGAACTTGTAAATCATTTCAGAAGTGGAAATTTAGTTCTAAGGTTTATGGGTCAGGATCGGACTTCGAAATTTCAACTGTGTTGTGCTATTAGACCTATATGGGGTAAGGTGACATGGAATCACCTCCGAATATGTGCATGGTAGGTTACACAGCAATTCTGGTGGTATTTGGAACAACTCTAGGAACGTTCGAGGACAAACGTGTGTTTAAGTGGGGGAGAATGTAACGACCCGGTCGGTTGTTCCGTAGAATTTGTATTATAATTAAAGTTATTGACTTGTCATAGGTTGGTTATACTGTTTATGATGTGTTAGAGTTGGTAGGCTCGGAATCGGAATGGTTGTAGTGAGAATTTAGTGATTTAGTCCTTAAAAATAGCTTTATAGCTGGAAAAGTCAACTTAGAGTTGACTTATTGGTAAACGACCTCGGAATGTGGATTTTATGGATCGGATAGTTTCGTTATGTGATTTGGGACTTAGGAGTGTGTTCATAATATTTTTGTGATGTCCGGTTTAGAATTAGGCTTGAATTGGCGAAAGTTAGTTTTTGGTGATTTCCTGTCAGGAGTGGAAAATAAGCTATCGGGGTCAGAATGGAATTCCGGAAGTTCGAACACGTTCGTAATGTCATTTTGGATATGTCTGCAAAATTTCGGTCAATCGGATGTGTTTTGGATAGTTTCGGCATCGTTGGTGGAATTTAGAAATTTCAAAGTTCATAGGCTTGAATCTGAGGTGAATGTAGTGTTTATGCGTTATTTTTGATGATTCGAAGGCTCGACTAAGTTTGTGTGATGTTATGGGATGTGTTGGTATGTTTTTGTTGAGGTACCGAGGGTCTCGGGTGAGTTTCGGGTTATTTCAGACCATTTCTAGTGGCTGGTTTTTGGTTTCAGGGGTGTACAGTGCGATAGCATTAATCTGGATGCGTTAGCACAGAGAAAATTTGGAAAAATCAAGTTGTGCTATGCGATCGCACAAGGTTTCCCGCGATCGCACGGAGTAAAATTTCTGTTGCACTGTCCCAACTTTGGAAGCTTATAACTCACAATCTATACGTAATTTGAAGATGATCCAAAAATGAAAGTTGTATCTCTTGATGTCTAGTTTTCAGAAAGATAAGCCAATTGAAATTTGGAGTTTTGTAAAAAAAAGTTATGACCATTATACTAGAGGCTATCCGGAAGAGTTTGAGGAGGCTGTTGGAAATTTTGTTCTATGCGATCGCATAGAGGAGGCCACGATCGCATAGGGTTAAATGAGGGCTGGTAAATTTTGTTCACTGCGAACGCACAGATGGATCCGCGATTGCACAGTGTGTATACCTGGGCAATATAAAATTAAACCCTCCGCGACCCTTAGACCTTTTAAAATCGCATAGAGGAGGCCACGATCGCATAGGGTTAAATGAGGGCTGGTAAATTTTGTTCACTGCGAACGCACAGATGGATCCGCGATTGCACAGTGTGTATACCTGGGCAATATAAAATTAAACCCTCCGCGACCCTTAGACCTTTTAAAATCGCATAGAGGAGGCCACGATCGCATAGGGTTAAATGAGGGCTGGTAAATTTTGTTCACTGCGAACGCACAGATGGATCCGCGATTGCACAGTGTGTATACCTGGGCAATATAAAATTAAACCCTCCGCGACCATTAGACCTTTTAAAACCATTTTTGAACGGGAAAAGAGCTTGGAGGCGATTTTGGAGAGGGGAAATCATCGTTCATCATTGATATAAGTACTTTGGACCCAAAAAACTCGATTATAGAGTGTTTAATTCATGAAAATCAGTAGAAAAAGATGGGGTTAGGGCTTGAGATTATGAGACCTTTAGGGGACGAATTGAGGGGTCAAACGAACTCCGATTGTAGCATTCTTTATATGTACGGACTCGTGAGATGATGTAGAACATTTTGGTATAAAATTTGTCGAGTTCGAAGACGCGAGCCCGGGGGTCGGGTTATGCTAAATTCGGGTTTTGAGCTAAAATTGGCATTTTGCAATTGGAATTCATTTCTTAAGCATACTTTGATGATAAAGGTATGATCTTTATAGATTTTGAGAGCTCGGAAGCTTATTCGAGAGGCGAGCGCATTGCGGAATAGTTGTCTGGTTAGTTTGAGGTAAGTAATGTCTTTAAATTCTGTCCTGATCGTATGAAACCCCGGACTTTACATCCTTTCACGGATTTTGGAATGCAAAGATTGAAATTTTGGAGATATATTCCTTTTTAGGCAACTATTGAGTTGCGAAACCGATTTTTAAGCCTATGCTTAATAGTATCGATATATATTTGATATAATTTGGGTTGTAAGCCATGTTTGGGGCCTAGTGTCGATCTGTTTACCCCTTGGGGGCTGTTTTTACTATTTTTCTCACTTAATATGTTATGATATTCACTCAGTCTTTCCTTGATAACTGTTTTGACACTCAAAGTATTTTGATACTATTTATTGAAAATGAAACACTATTTTTGGGTCGAGAATCCGGTATATTTATGGCCTGAAAGGCATGTTGAGACTGTCTGACTGAGCGTGGCTGCAGGCCAAAATTGTGAGGATGGTCTGATATGAGAGAGGCCGAGGGCCAATGTTGTGAGTGATTTATGCCATGATGTGGCTTGTTATAGTGCTTGGGTTGTAGGAGCCCCTCCGGAGTCTGTACACAACCCCAATGAGCGCATGTACCTAATGAGTGATGTTTCCCGCGGGGCTGATACTGAGTGATTGTGAGGTTGCCTGATGGGCTGATACTGAGTGATTGTGAGGTTGCCTGATGGGCTGATACTGAGTGACTGTGAGGTTTTCTGATAGAGTGATACTGAGTGACTTTGAGGTTGCCTGATGGGTTGATACTGAGATTGTTATGACAAATGATTATGGCCCAAGGGGCAGATTTATGATGATTTTACTGAGTTTTTGACTACGATTCACTTCGTTTTTCAAACTGATTTTTTCTGAGAGTTTTACTGAGATATACTGAAATTATACTTGTTTCAAAGGATTTCTGGAAATTGGTTTTCGAACTTATGTATTTGATGAATACTTTATGGTGACTTGGTGTTTTTACCATTTTTGTGAATTGGTGTATTTGTGCTGTGTGTTTCGTATTTCTCATACTGTGATTTATTTTCATTACTACTGAGTTGGGGTACTCATCATTACTCCCTGCACCCCTGTGTGCAGATCCAGGTACTGGTTCGGAGCAGTAGTCATCCGAGTTTCATTCATAATCAGCTTTGGGATTTCGAGGTAGCTTCCCAGCGTCCGCAGCTTCTCCATTTCACTTCCTTATTTAGTATTAGCATTTGATTCATAAACTTTATTTAAGACAATAGCAGAGTTAGTTTATTTCATAGATGCTCATGACATGTTGACTCCGGGTCTTAGGGACGGTTGTAGACTGTTAGCTTGATTGTTTTGTTTAAAGATTTCGAAATTTATATGCATATTATGAATCGTTGAAAATAAATTGAGATATTTGAAAAGAAAAATGTGAAATTAGGAGTGTTGGATAGCCTAGTTCCACGATAGGTGCCAACACGACTGGTTTAGGATTTGGGGTCGTGACATCGGATTATAGCTGTAGTTAGCGTACATAAAAGTTAGTAGTTTGTGGACCGCTGTAGCGTTTATGAGGTAATCAATATGAGGTAACGGAAAGGATTCTTTTGGACATGCCTTATTCAATCTGATTAGTAAAAGCACATCCTCCATTTACCATTGTTTTTCCGCATGACTACCAAATTTCCCACCATTTTGGGTATTTAACCTTTGTTATCGAACCGATTTTCAGCATCTTAATAACATCGTCATTGATGACTTGATTATGATCCGGTCTTTTCTTCCATTTCTTCTATATCAGAGCCGGTAGTTGTGATCCACATTAAGCTTGTGTGTCATTACTTCTTGGGCAATTCTCGTCATATCTGAGTGCGATAAAGTGATACAGTCTGTGTTATCTCATAAGAACTCAATTAGCTCACATGTTTTGACAGGGGTTAGTCCTGAGCCAATGTAAACCTTCCTTTTTGGGCAGTGTATGAAGAGAACCACTTCTTCTAGCTCTTGGTGGTTGACTTTTAGGCATCAGTCTCAATGATCATGTTCGTATATGCGTTGATTTCAGGTTCGAGTCATTTGTCTTATCTTCTATATGAGGGTTCTTGACTCAATAGGACCCATTTTGCTTTAGTTACTATTTGGTTGGCTCCTTCTTGGGGTGATATTTGCGGCTGCTATGTAATTAATTTTCTAGGAAGCTCTTTGCTCTCCCCAAATTTGTCGTTTTTCCCATTTGGATGGGAACTTTATCACTTGAAGTAATGTTAAAGGAACTACATCCATCTCATTAATCTAGGGCCTTCCTAGGATAACATTATAAGACATGTCTCCCGCCACCACCTGGAATGAGGTGTCCTTGATCACTCCTTCAGTGTTTGTTGTTAGGATTACTTATTCCCGAATCATCTCACTTGAGTTTTTGAATCTTATGAGTAGTTGTACCTACGAGACGACTTGACTTGTGAGCTTTATTTCCTCGATTACTCACAACTGGATGTTGTTTTGAGCTACCTGGATCAATCAAAACTCTTCTCACATCAGTACCAAAACATTTCAAATACTTACCAGGGTGTCGTTATGTGGCATGTTAAGGCCGTCGTCATCGTCATCAACAAAAACTATGATTTCTCTTATCAGTGTCTATCGTGTCCACTTTACATGATATATGGACATTTTTGTGAATTTCTTCGTAGTTGTGAAGGTTACCCCGTTCACTTCTTGTCCTCAAGATGACTTATACTATTTGTTTAGGGGTTGGGACCTTTGGTGGTTCTTTATTAGTTCTGTTCTTCATATATGATTGCTTTGCCTTCTCGCTAAAAATCTCTCGGTAAGGTACACATGGCTTGATTAGGCAATCGACTTTTCCTTGGAGAAGTGTGAAATATGGGGTTTTGTGATAGTGGTCACTATGGAATTCGCACCAGAATTTCGGGCTTCGCTTGCTTGAGTCCGTCCTCATCTCTTTCAGCCACCATACTTTGTCTACCATATCTTTGAACGCCTCTACTAGCTCTATCAGGTTCAGCGTATGGCTAATTCATCCATTCGACAAGAAATTATATCATCTCGAGCAGGTCTTGGTCACTAATCGGTTTCTAGATATATAGGTCTGGGTACAGTTCATGCTATACACAAGGATCCCTACGTCTAGACTCGTCTCGTCTGTGGTCCCTTTCTCGTCGTCGGTCATATTCAGTAGCATCTCTTACTTCAAATTCGGGAAGCACCCATATGTCTTTTTCTATTCGGAAATTCATGTTGTACCGATGATACATATCGTTCCATGTTTTTCTAGGAAATTTTCGTAGACTTTCCTTCGATCTCCTCGAAGCCTCCGAATTGTCTGGATTTAGGTTCATGGTGAAAACCATAGCCGCCCGATTATCTTCGACTTCTAGGAGCAACATCCTTTCCCTATGAAATCAACCAATGAAGTCTCAGAGTGACTTTGTCCTCCTTTATATGATTTTGAAGATATCTTTCTCCTGTTTCTATACCGTTTTGTGCTCGGGAATGAGGTTTGATGAAAGCATTTCAAAGTTTAGCAAAATTGTTTAGGAAAATGGAAACACCATGTCAGAGCCCTTTTCGTCAATGTTTCTCCGAACTTCTTGACGAGCACTAATCTGATCTCCTTCTTCGTGAGGTCGTTCACTTTGATTTTAGTTGTGTAAGACATTATGTAGTCTCGCAGATACTAGGTAGTGTCATATTTTGGAATATCTTACATTTTAAACATTTTAGAATCACACCAGAGTTGCACTAGATTTCCATGACTACTACAAATATTTATTCATGTTGATCTCTTCATGGCTGGTAGGACTCCTAGAATACATTCAATCCTCTTATTCTGCTCTTTGAGTTGTTGTTGCAAGATTTAAACCATATTTGTAACTCAATATTTGTAGTCATACCAGAGCCCCCGACTTTATCCTCGTTCATAGGTTCCTGAGTTGTCGTGTGTGTCGTCTTGGAGTTAGGAGTCTCATCAGCGACATTGGTTGTCAGTGGTGGAGTAGGAGTTTTAACCGTCGCTCTGCTTGTTTGGCCAACAATGCTTCCCTAAGTTGAGCATTCATATTTTGTTGTTCCGTCATTAATGTTTTCATCGTTTCTACTAAACCATGCTTGATAGGATGGCTGCGAGTGGATCTTGTCGGGGCGTCATTCAAGGCACAAGATCGTGATGGAGAGGATCCGGTTAAATGATCATTCGGAGTCAGTGTTCCGCTGGTTTGTACGATCATGCAAGCATCCATATTGTGCTGCTCATTGACTCTGGACATAGTATTTTCCCTTAAATGGATAATTGAAAAAGTGAGATTTTCAAAAGGGATTTTTTCATTCCTATACCATATATGAAACTATATTACCAAAAATGTTCATGTTTAACATATTACCCGCCCTGGACATAGTTTTCCTACAAAATATAAACAACTCATTTAACACAGAATCCTTTCAGCTGTATAATTCCTTTTATAGGCGCGAGAATTTGGCATATTAAGGATTCTTTTGAGATTTTCTCCAACGCATTACTCGCCATCAATTAAGCACGTTTCTCTCACTATTTTGGCACTCTGGTTTTTGAAAATACTCTGTTTTCACTGTATATTCTAGTTTCACAATCAAAATCGAATAAATTAGATACAATTGTACTGAATCACGCGCAATAATGTCGAGCTTCAGCTAAATTGTAATTGGGATAGCTTTGGGAGATACAGAGATTTTCATATCGATGAAATTGTAGTCAGCGAAGATGCAAGTTATAGCCTATTGAATTCTACAATCGCAGAGCATCTAATGATCGATACATCAGAAAAATAATTGAAATCAAATACATTGTTAACGAACATTGTCATCCAATGGAAATTAGGAACGATATGGGAATTCAAGCATACATGGAGACAAAAAAGGAAAATAAAAGCTTAGGAATATATCCGCTATGTATAATAGTGCGTGATTTCGGTTTGGAATTGAGTATGTCTAATTCGAACACAATTGCAGGTTTGATCTATTATACCAGTAGTGAAATTTGTTTATATCTTAATGTTCGACAATATTTCTACAAAACAACTACATAACATGTGTAGATATATATTAGTATTGAATTTCATTTGTTCTACAATATTTCTACACTATTTCTACAAAAAACCTACATAACATGTGTTGATCAATATAAGTATTGAATTTAATTTGTTCTACAATCTTACTACAAAATATCTATAAAATAGTTCATAACTGTATTTAGCTTTAATTGATTGCAGGTTCATCTGGAACACTGAAGTTAATTGATATGTCAACATCTCTAGGGATAGTGGAATATGAAAGTATAATCATAACAGAAAATACACCAACTGTTATTGAAGTAGGCCAAGTATACAAAGACAAGCAAACAATTTCCAGTGTAATGAAGCATTATTATGTCATGAACAAGTTCCAATTTAGGGTGAAAAGATCTAGTGCTAGAAGGTAGGAACAAATCAATGGTAAAAAATCATTTTTTGTTTAATTTGTAGTTTAAGTATTTTTTTTACTTTTTCAGTGTTTGTGATATCTTTGTATACAAATTGTAGATAGTTCGTAGTTTTTCATACCATTGTTTAAATTGTTTTTATTCTGTAGCTACTGCCTGGTATGTGTTGGGGAAAATTGTACATGGCACTTCAAGTCCACCAGCATAAATGATTCAGCAATGTTCAAGGTTCAAAAATTCAACAGCTTGCACACATGCTCTTTGATGGACAATACATACATACAACACAAACCTACTGTCATGGTAGTGGGTAGCATGGTTATACCAAAAGATGTTGATCCTAAGATAATTTATACACCAAAAGACATACAAACTGATATGTTATTTGAACACGGTGTGAACTTAACATACATGCAACTTGGAGAGCAAAGGAAAAGACTTTGGAGTTTTCGAGAGGTCATCCTGCTAACTCCTACAGTCAATTGCCTAGTTATTTGTATATTCTAGAGAAGACTTATCTGGGGTCGGTAGTTAAATTGAAGAAGGCCGACGATAACTGTTTCTTGTATTCATTTGTTGCGATTTGTATGTCAATCAATGGTTGGAAATATTGTAGGCCAGTTATAGTAGTTTATGGGACCTTCTTGAAATCAGCATACAGGAGAATAATGCTAACAGCTAGCACAATGGATACAACAGGTATTGAAGATTTATTGTAGATATATTGTTGAAAATTTGTACTTTGTATGTTTTTGTAAGTATTGTAGATTTATTGTAGATATATTGTTGAAAAGTTGTAGCTTGTATGTATATTTCTTCCTCTACATTTTTATGATAGTAAATTGAATTTCTTTTTGCCACATATGATAGGTAGCATATTACCACTAGCATATGCTGTTGTTGATTCAGAAAATGACGCATCATGGAAGTGGTTTTTTGAGCAATTCAAACATGCATATGGTGAAAAACCAAATATGTGTGTTGTTTTGGATCGGAATGAGAGTATCTTGAAGGAAAAATCTATTTTTTATCTCGGCATGCCACATTATTCTTGCATGTGGCATATTTGGACAAATATAATGTCAAAGTTCAAGAAGGGTCATCTAAAGTTAAGCGAATTGTACTTTGCCACGGCACGATCATACACGCTTGATGAATTTAATGAAAGGATGTCAAAGATTGAAGAGATTTAACCAGGTGTTAAAGCATATTTATACGATATTGGCTATCACAGATGGTCTTGAGCACATACTACGGTGAACAGAACTTGCACTATGACATCAAACATTACAGAGTCACTGAATGCGGTAACAAGAGATGCAAGAGAGAATCCGGTAGAACTATTAGAGTACATGATGACTCTTCTTGAACGTTATACTAATGAAAAGTTATTGAAAGCAAATGGTACATTCACATACCTTGGAAAAAATACAACAAAGAGTTGGAGGACAACAGAACATTATCGCAGAAGCTTAGAGTAAGCTATATCCAATAACATCTTATCATTTATTGCATCAAACTAAAATATTAACAGACATTGTAGAAAAATTATTGAATTTTTGTAGATATTTTGTAGCTATATTGTAGATAATTTGTTGTGTGTTTGTAATGTAATTGTAGGTGAGGGCTTTAACAGATCACATCCATACAGTGATCGATGGTGTGAAGCTCTATATTGTTTGTCTTGAAAACAAGAGATGTAGTTGTGGACAATTCCAGCTTGATGAACTTCCTTGTGCACATACTTTGGCTGCTTTAAGGCACATGAATGAGTCTTATGAAAACTATTGTTCTCCTTATTACACGAGGAAGAGCCTCTTTCATACTTATGAAAATTCCAATAGACCTCCTGCCTGATGAAAGCAAATGAAATGTGACACAACATATAGCTGAAGAAGTTGTAAATCCACCAAAAGACAGCCAGGAAGATCTCAAAAATAAATATACAAAACATATGATGAATTAAATGCAATAAGTACAAGGTTTCATGTGTCAACTGCGGAGTAGAAGGGCATAACAAAATATCTTGCAAGAATGCTACCAAGAAGAAATAAAATTTTATATAGTGAACAGATTTTTTGATAAAAAAGTGTTGATTAGTTCAGGAGAATTATAGTTGACGTGTAATAGTTGAGGTATTTTAAACTCTTAATGTATTTAGTCGGAGTTTGTTTTGTTTAATTACTATTTTGTATTTAGTTCAGACTTTCATAGCCTTATTGGATTATGAATGATTTCTATATATAATACACAATTGTTTTATTATATTTAGCACAAATCATTAGTTATTAATGATTCTTATAATTTATCTACAAAAAATCTACAAAATAACTACATAATCTAGAGTTGACAGAATAACTACATAATAATTAAGTTCAAAAGGAGTTATATGCTAACAATAATGAGATCAAATACTAATAACTTTCAACCACAGAAGATAAAAACAACAGAATGTTTCCTATTGTTAGAACTAGTATACTGAATAAAATAACAAAACATAGGGTAAAATAATTGTAGCACAAATCTGCTACAATTAAACTTCAACAAACTTGTTCATAAGTAACAATTTGTCTACAATCTTTCTACAAAACCAACTGCAACTAAACAATTTAAGTACATTTTCCCTACATAAAATGGCAATTAATTCTTCTTCTTCCGGACTTGTGTTCTCTCGTTCACAACTGGTGCACCTTTTTTCCTTGATGATCTGCCAGTCACCTCGCTCTCACTAATTGGACCATTTTCTTGCTTCTTCCTAGCGTAATCGCACAATAGCTCTCCATAGCATCTACGATGTTGATCAATATCAGAAAGGTCATCTTTAGAAACTGCTAGGTCTCCAATGCTGGCATATTCGCAAAGGCAGCAACGTATACACCACAGTTACTGCAAAAAGAAAAAAGGGGAAATATTTAGCATATAGAAGGAAAAGAAGCTTTTTCATACAGTGATCCCTCTTTTTGCTGTGGTATCTCACCGACGAACCACTGAATTTCAATAGGGTCAGTAACACCTTTTTCAATGTATGCCTTTGTGTTCTTGAAGTTGATATCTGGACGCTTGCCATAGAAACTGGTGCATAACAAGTAAAGGGGGATCATAACATCAAACTTGGTGATGACAGATTCAACAATGGTGTGATTATGTGAAGAGACCATAGAATCATACACATAAAGAACCCTATCGATAATGTCACAAACAACCAACAACCAATGAAATGTTTCTACAATGTTGATGGGCATGATCACAAAATCAACTTGATCCCATGCAACATTTACGAGTAATATGTACCCCAATATGTATTCTGCTACGACGTCCTGGGTTTGACAGCAGCAAACTTCTTTTCGAGAGGAGCATTGATGTACCTCTGATAAATTTGTTCAATTCTAGTCTTGAACATATAATCAGTGATTGTAAACTTTATCTTGTTGTGGGGACCATACTTTTCTCTTTTTCTAAACTAGTACAATATAACATCAATGTGCTGCAACAAAAATATATTTCATTTGTTATTAATTATTATTACAAATTATCTATAATTTATCTACAAAATAACTACATATTCTGGAGATGACATGATAACACATTTATATCTACAAAATAACTACATAGTCTGGGTATGTGTTTACCGAGCCGTTGAGGACTTGTCCGGGATGTGCCAAAGTATAGAACCACTCCTTCTTATCAACTTTTTCCACTCCAAGATCATATCATGGCTTAACTTGGTTATCTTTTACAGAATAAGGAGCCTTCCTCCTATTTAAACACATAACAATTACAATAAATATGTTGAATGAAGTGGATATCCATAAGATGAATGCACTCAGCAATATGAACAAATTATATGAACTAACCTCTTTGAAGTTGTATCGGTACCAAGGTATAACCACTTGTTGAATTCTTCCAACAACTCAGGATCAACATCTTGACCAATAACTCCAGTAAATGGATGCTTCATTTGAAAAATTTGTAGTCCAACAGAAGTGTTGCCACTAGAACTATATAAAGGGAGAAAGGGTGATCGGCCATGCTTTCCGGGTTGCCTTGTTCTTTATTGATGCACATGTGTTGTTTCATCTTGGTTAAGCTCGCCGAACTTAACAATCTGAGAGAAGTTCTCTGGCAGCTCAAAACCATCAAGTCTAACTTCCCTTTTCTCACCTCTGGAGTCGTCTGAATCACCTACATTAACTTACTCGGTTGGTTCACCTACTTCTTCACAGCAATCATCTGCTTCTTGTATAACATTCTTATCTTTAATGGGAGATTGAATTTTTTTCCCTTCTCTTCATTCTTCTGTTCTCCTTGAATGCTTATTGTGTCTTCATGTCTTGGAGATTCTGCAGGCATAGCTTCCTTCACTGTTAAAGTAAGTATATCTAACTTTATCAAATTGTACAAAATTTGTACTAAACACAAACATTTCTGAATACAAATTCATACATGCATTCTCTTCATCAATTGCCCTTTCAAAATGAGAATATAAATCAACACGTACAAGAAGATTCTCATTAATTTCCATGATATTCACATGCCCTGTATCTAAGAAAACCATTTGAATTATAATGCATCTTAGTTGATACAATTTGAGGTAATATCTAGGTATATTGTAGACATCTACATAGATCTGTAAATCTTTGTAGATATATTGTAGGCATAATGTAGTTATATTGTAGATATGTCTAGATATATTGTAGATATAATGAAGATATATTTTAGATGCATTGGAGATATATTGTAGTTATTTTGTAGATATAATGTAGGAAAGTTGTATATACCTGTTCTACTGCTGCTGGCATGCACTGGTTTTTCACTACTGCATGGAAAATATTGATTGTTCTTTTCTTTTGATTGCTCAGCAATTTTTGTAGAACTCCCAGCAAACTGCAAGCTTTAAATTTGTTAGTATATATACTTTTTGAACGACAATATCAACTTATAGGTGATAAAAATAGTTTTGTTAAATGAATATATTTCAAATATTACCTTGGCATTAATGTTATCCTTTTGACTGTTTATCTCCCGCAAAACAACCTTGATTGAGTCATTGAGTAGCAGTCGAATGCAACTTAGTTCTTTAAAAACATCTTTCTTGAAAGATCCAAGATCTGAACAAACCTACATATTAAAATATAGAGAGTTAATGAAAATATTGGCTTAACATAAATTAAAGAAAAAATCCAAGATTATGTATATATGTTACCTTATCAACATCTTTTCTTAATTTTTTAATTTGTTTCAGAATAGCTTTCTTGTCCTCTATTCCAATTGAATGCTTGTGTCCCGAGGGAGAAGCAACATCTTTCGGAGCCTCGGACATGGGTTCAACTTCTTCAAGTATGTATTCAACTTTATCAGGCAAAGACATTCTAGAAAGTTCTTCAGGTGATTCAGTTATGTTGGTGAACTGAGTGAAAAAAAGAAATGAGTTTGACTTAGACATAATATGTATAAAAGTTGTAGATAATTTGTATTAAATTGTCTACTCATAAGTAAAAACCATTTACCTTGATCCATTCAGGTTTGATCATTCTATCTTCAATTGCAGATAATCATATCTTGTCCTTACTAGCTGACCAGTTAAGTATGCGATGGATGGAATTAGCAACCCTTGTAGCTATATCAGTGTTGACGGTAGAGCAAAACTCATACAACCATATTTGCATAGCTAGTGACAATCCTTGAATGACATAAAAATGAACAGAAGGACTGACCTTGTGCCTAACGGACTGAAGCAACTGTTTGTAAGAATCACTACCCCATGTGTGGTTCGCATACTGTCCGGAGTCCACCAAATAAAACCTAAAATGGTCTACCAACCCTGCATTGTCTTTGTCTGAAGGACAGAGGAAGAATTCTATGAGATATAGAATACACAACTTTACTGCATCCTCGTTGTTCACCCAACTTTTGTTGGTTACAATTTGTTTTAAGTATGACTTCTCAAGTTTTTGCTTGTTTGGAAAATAACTTCTCATTATTTTACTATCATACGTAGGTGTGTAACCAAAGTGTGTCACTTTCATAAAATATCTCAGACCACTTATCATGGCAAACTCTCTCAATCCAAAATTCAACCTCTAACCCTTTATCTCTGCTGAAAAATAGTCAGAACCAGATGCATTCAACTCATACTTCATTAGAAGATGAATTGCTTGGTTTTGCATACATATTCTGGGCAATGAAATCAAATAACCAAAACATGTCTTCTTAAAATGTTTTAAACCATTTGCAGACAATAAATCTTTGATTTGGCCAGGAATACTGGAGTCGGATAATGTCTGAAACTTAACGACCGCATAATCAACATTATGAGGTGCAAAAAAAGGTTCATTCTGCACCAAAAGTAAAAATCTCTTATTAAAACAAGCCTCAAACCTATAAAATATCTACATTTTTAATACAATATATCTACAATTACATAATAGAGTTAACAAAAGAAAACAAAATAACTATAATTGTTTCTATAAAATTTCTACAATCTTTAAACAGAGTCAGAACAAGGCAAATATTTATTTAACAAATGTATCTACAATAATGAATTATATATCTACAACTAATCTACACAATGTAGACAAAATTTCTACAAACTACAAAAGCACCAATTATATAGGTTCCTAAGAATTTCTACAAAAAAATTTAGCTTTTGAAAAAAGCTATTTTTGAAACTAATAAATTCTTACATTCACCAATGACTGTTGGGGAACAGTTTTCGGAGATTTTATAACTTTCTTCTTTTTTGAAGCTTTACATTAGGAGACACTTCTAACTTTTTTTGCAACTTTAATGACAACTTCTTCTTCGACGAAATCATCATCGAAATCAATCTCTTTGCCTTTCCTTTTCGCAGATTTGACAGGCTTCGACGATTCGCCAACATCAATATCGTGCTTTTACTTTGTCCGAGCTTCTGCCCTAGCTTCACAAGGAGAAAGCGTAGGCTTGTTCTCTTCTTTTGCATGAGCTGATTTTGAAGCGTTTTGGGTGAATTTGCTGAGAAAACACCCAAATCAAATGAAGGAACATCTGCTCCTATGTCTTTTTGGGGCTGTTCTTTGAAGATATCTTCTTTTTCATTGAAAATCAAGATTATCAGATATGTTAATGGAGGTAGGAACTTTGAAGAAGAGTAAGAATTTCATCTGGTTTTAAGAATATTTGAAAAAGGCATTAATGGAGGATTAGTGAGTTTTGTGAAGAGGAAATCGTGGGTGAGTGCAGAGAAAATCGCGGGGTGAGATACGTGAGTGAGGGGGGTGGGATGTGGTGGGAGTGGGAATATACGGTAGAGTGAATTTTGGACACCAATTAATACCATTAATTCCCTTAAAATGTACATAAATAGTAATTGAGTATATAAAATATAATTATAGTAAAACTTAAATTGGGAGGGTAATATAGTTTACTATAGTGTATAGAAATGTAAACATTTCTTTTCAAAAACTTTTAGGAACAGGGAGTAGTGAATTTTGGATCGAAAGCTTAATTTTTGGGGCCCCAAGGTGGGCCTCAAACTATTTAACCCAAAAACTAATTTTGGATTCGTATATTGTAATGTTAACGTCTAAAACTAGTGTGCACAAACGTAGTTTAACATTCCAACTCTTTTCTTGTATCAAATGCCCATAAATTTATCCACGAAATTTCTATAGATTTTTTTTTACTTTTCTCAATTCAATTTTGACATTTTGATTTGACTTCAGAGTCGCTTTCTTCAACTAATTAACATACTTTGGCATTATTTAATTTTACTAACAACCGACGGCAGCGAATTACCGACGGCGGCGAATTCCTTTACTGATATCTCCTCCGGCGACATCGAGTTGTTTTTGATTGCAGGAGCACTTTTCCTTACTGAATTCGACAAAAGGAGAAAGAATTTTATTCCTGAACAAAGAAAGAAAACAAGAAAAAGCAGAAAGATAAGGAATTACAATTTCTCTTATTGGTTTTTTATGTTTCGTGAAGCTTCGTAAGAATTTTGAGAAACAGTATTGGCAGGACATTCTATTGAGATTTTTTTTACAAGTTCACTGACTGCACTTTTGAGCGTTTGGACGATTAATTGGACGATTCTTTGGCCGAAAATTAAAATCTCAGACTGACGCCAGATTTACTCCATCTCCATTGACTCGCGGTATTGATCCTTTCCTTGCCTTCAAATCTTGATAAATTTTCCGGTGATCTCCGTTCTTGGCCTGACACCGCCTTGAATCTGTGGTTCTGTTATTTGGTTTTGTTTCCTGACTTTTTTGCTTTGTTCTCAAGACATCTCGCAATCAAGGAATATTTTAGTTAATACGATTAACAAATTTGTGGCTGGCTTGGTTTTCACATTTGAATTGCATTTGGCCGGAAAAATAAAGAACCATCCGTCGGAGTATTGCAGTGGTGTATTCTGTTAATTTCGAACAGGGAGCGATATTCCAGCGAACGAATGATGAGTGGTGATTTTACAATTTATTTTAGCTTTTTTTTTTTTAGATTTTGCGTCCTTTAATGATAATGTGAGGTCGTTTATGGTGTGTATTGTTAGATTTTCAGGTAAATAATGCCATGAAGTGATTTGAATTCAACTGGAGTGAAATTGAGCAAACATTGGTTGAAAGAGTGCAAAAGTCTCCGGGGATTCAGCATCTGCGGACCACTGATCGCAGAAGCGATCTCGAACCTGCGGAGAGGAAGTTCGCATCTGTGGAACTGAGCAATTTCACCTGGGATCGCACCTGCGAGTCAAGAACAGCTTCTGCGGTAGCGCATCTGCGCTTTGAAGATCGCATCTGCGGATCCATCACTTATCTTCACATTCCGCATCTGCGATGGTCTATCCGCATCTGCAGAGTCGCACCTGCGTGGATTCTTCCGCATGTGCGGTCAACGGGCATCAGTTCTGGGCAGAATTGCCAATTCACATTTTCTCAATCTCAAACCCACAAATACTCGACCTAGCAAATATTATGGGAGACTTTTGATAATTTTTACATCTTAGAACAAATCTTTGGCTTAGGAGAACAAGTTTTGGATGCTAGGGTTTGCACACACACTTGAGTTTTGAAGATTTGAAGCTTGTGGTTAAAGATTTATTACCCATTTATGTTCATTTCTTCATTTCCTTGTTTTGTATTGAATATTTAAGTGTGTAGTATTTAAGTCCAACACTTAATCTTGTTTATGGGAATATTCATGTTTAAAGTGAGGATTAAATACCTCGTTGTGCTTATGTATTGAATGATTTTTATTTATTTATGAAGTGAGTTATTGTTTCTTTAATTATTCTTGTTCCTTAATGTTTCCAAAGGGATTAGCTAACCCTAGGACTTGCCCATTAACTCTGAATTAATTTTGGGAAAGATAGNATATATATATATATATATATATATATATATATATATGACATCATATAATGAAAATTGGTTGGATGGTAGTTGTTTATACTTTGATGACCCTTGTCTTTATTGTGGAGGACCACACTTGTGGAAAAATTGTTTAAATTCTCCCGGAAGTGGATTGTGCGCACAATCTCAAACCAATAAGTGGAGTATTTGTGATAGGTGTGGTCGTCAAAATGGTTATTGGTATGATTGTTCTTATTTATCCGTCCCTTCCCCAATCCCCCGCTATGATGATTCTACTTTTTGTGATGAGAATTTTAGGGATAAGGAAGTGGAAGAAATTGAGCATGGCTGAAATGGAGAGTTCAATCTCATTTTGGAATGCCTACTTGAACGAGAAAACAAANTGGGGTTGGAAAAGATTAATTAACAAGAACTTGAGGCTTTAACCCTCATTTTATAGATTCTACCGAGGAATAGGATTGAACTACTTGGACATACCCGGGTGTGCTTAACCTCTTAATTTTGTTAGGGATAATTCAATTAGGAAGTCTTGTTAGTCTTTGGAAGAAGCTAATTAAGAACTATTATCCGAGGCTAATTAACATAAACTCGCTCATATTTGTAAAATCGTGAAATATCTTAGATTGTTACTTGAGTGTAATTCACGATGAATCCATACTTGTAGCCATTGATCATTTTATTTGCTTTCTAGGTTAGTTTACATTTTTGCATTTAGGTATAAATATTTCGAAACCAAAATCTAAGTGTTTGGCATTGCACGATAAGTGATAATTCTCTTACATTCCTAATCGCCTACATATTGTTCTCTGTGGGATTCGACCCCGACTCATAGTTGGGTAATTTATATTGCATGCGACCGCGTCCATTTACTTTTTAGTAGTGGATTTGGGCGTCATCAAAATTGGCGCCGTTGCCGGGAACAATTTGGCGTAATTTAGGTTGTTTGAGAAATAAGCGTAAGTGTTTTGTCTAAATTTATAAATATTTGTGTAATTATTTTTCTTACCTTGGTCNGACATCATATAATGAAAATTGGTTGGATGGTAGTTGTTTATACTTTGATGACCCTTGTCTTTATTGTGGAGGACCACACTTGTGGAAAAATTGTTTAAATTCTCCCGGAAGTGGATTGTGCGCACAATCTCAAACCAATAAGTGGAGTATTTGTGATAGGTGTGGTCGTCAAAATGGTTATTGGTATGATTGTTCTTATTTATCCGTCCCTTCCCCAATCCCCCGCTATGATGATTCTACTTTTTGTGATGAGAATTTTAGGGATAAGGAAGTGGAAGAAATTGAGCATGGCTGAAATGGAGAGTTCAATCTCATTTTGGAATGCCTACTTGAACGAGAAAACAAAGAGCAAAATGCCTTGGAAGAGCTTTTGGAGAATAGTCTCCAAAATGATTTGGCACTTGAAAGGTTGCACTCACAAATGGAAGAAATGCTTGAAGCATTAAAGGTCCAAAAAGCCTCGAAAGTGAGTGATAGCCAAGAACCTTCCTTGGAGGTTGAAGTTGAAAATCCTTCCTTGGCACTTGATCAAAACCAAGAAGAACTCTCAAATGCTCAAAATGAGAAGAAGATGCTCATGTTGGAGACCATTCTTGAATATGAGGAGAAGCAAAACTTTCCACTCGAGGACTTGAACCAAGGTGTGACTCAAAATGATGAGCATATTCGCACTTTGGAGGATCAAATGAAAGCGTTAATGGAGGCTCATTATGCCTATCAATTTGCAAGTGTCTAAGGAAGCCAAGACGAGTCCAATTCCGAGGAAGAAAGTGAGCTTTACTTTGAGGAATCAAGAATTGAACATCCTCCAACCGAATCCATAGTGTTAGTGATGCCAATAAAAATATGAAACTAGAGTCAACCGTGGTGATTGAAAATATTGTTGAACTTGACTCTAGTTCGGGGAAAAAAGAGGATGTCAAAGTGCGGAAAAAATTGCAATTTGGAGGTTCGAAGTCACATTTCAAGCATTTTTCAACATTGGAATTATATGGTGAGATGGGAGTTGAACTACACGAGCCAACGAAGGATCGCGAGGAGCAAAGACTATGGCCATACATTTTACAATTTGAAAGAACAACAAGGCAAAATGACATTCCTCACGTGAAAGCCAAGAAGTGAAAAATAAAGAATTTAATGCTTGGCTTGGTCATCTACTTACCACCCCCCACTGCTCGTGGTCACAAGCTTGACTCAAATCTAGGTACCCAGTTCATATCGTCCAAGTGGCGAGAAAAGTGGTTAAGTTGACCTGCGTCGTGCAAAAATTGCGGCGCTTGGTGATGGGATAAGGCAACCCATCGTTTTCAAAAATTTTAGTCGTTTTTTAAATTTTCTTTTTTTAGAATAGCTTAGTAAATTATTTTCAACTAACCTGCCAAGTTTAAGATTTTTTGGAGCTAAATTGAGGAGTTCGAGACTTTGGAATGCACCAAAGCAGTAGTTGCCCAACAGTGAACTGCTGAACCCAGGTATTCTCTCACCTGCGGTCAGGAAACGCGCAGGTGCTCCTACGCACAAGCGGCTTCCTAAGTGCAAGTGCGAGTAAATCCGCAGGTACGATCTTTTTGACGTAGAAGCGGAAGCGCAGAAGCGCTTACAAATCCGCAGGTGCGGTAATGAGGCAAGTTTAATGAGTGAAACCCTCATTTCA
This sequence comes from Nicotiana undulata, assembly GCA_005239495.1. Lineage (NCBI taxonomy): Eukaryota > Viridiplantae > Streptophyta > Magnoliopsida > Solanales > Solanaceae > Nicotiana > Nicotiana undulata. Next base: position 60,814 of record ML286276.1, on the reverse strand, counting down.
TCAGGTATGTTCTGATTGTTTTCACCCAAAACCAGAATTCCCCCATCTCTCGAAAACGCAAATCCTCCATTGCTCCTGACTTATACGGCTCTCACACAAGACACATGTATATCTCTTGGCTCTTATCTACTTATCCCTCTTATACTTCTTTTTTTCTTCTTCTTCTTCTTCTTCTTTTTCTCAGGCCTCTCATGGTCGTCCCCCTTTATTCCCAAGACCCCCTCTGATGTAGGCTAATATTAGGGTGAGGAATTTGGTTGAGAGTAGGTTAGTGTGTGCTGCTTACAATGAAATAGATTTGTGGGAAATCTGAGTACCCAAATTGTGTGAAGAAGAAGAAAGTTTAAACTGCTTGCAAAGTGTTCGACAAATTGTCCCCAAAAGAAAAATAGGTGCTAGGTGCCTAAAATTCAATCTTAATAGAGCTAGAGGTCCATTTGGTACACTAATTTGGAGGTCTTGAGTACAAATTAGTTACTAAAAATCATGCCAAATGTGAAAATAGCCGACAAAAATTCTGGGCATTTGAACACCTTGATGAATTTCGCAGATGCGATAAGAGTGCCGCAGATGCGGCCTCGCACCTGCGTTGATTGTTCCGCAGGTGCAATTTTTGACAGCCTGAGAAAAATCGCAGAAGCGGTTGAAATGTCGTAGATGCGGGACCGCACCTGCGGTTGTTCATCCGCAGGTGTGGAAACTGGGCAGCATTGGCAATTTCCAGTAGCTTTGCAACAGGTCCTTCCCGGGCCCGTTCAACTTGACTCATTGGCCTAATTGCAGTGTTTTAATTTTCTTAACAAGATTCTACTGCCTAACTAACTTTGTTTTTATATTTTGAAGGTACTTTGAGCTAAAAATGGACTCAAACATGAACATAAATACACCGCACAACCATGAAATTGAGGAGGAAGCTGAGGAACAATTTGACAATGAACGCTTCATGTCTGCTGATTGTTATCGCCAGTATTATGACAACCTTCTCACCAAGAAATGAGTGTTCAAGAAAGGGATCGTCGAGGGTAAATTGGCCAAGTTGCTCCCAGATTTCTATGGCCGTTTTCAATCCTCCGGATGGTCATGCTTCATTCCGACACCATGCAAGGTCAACGAGGAATGGGTTCGCGAGTTTTACGCAAACCTCAAGCGTACAAACTTCGCCGACCCACAACTCATCATTAGAGGCAAAAGTGAAGTTTTGGTTGAAGGAGATTAATGATGCACTCGGGATTCCTAACCATCCACTTGAGCCACTGCGAGAAAACAACAATTGCGACAGCGTAGAATGGTTTGTGTCTAAACTATATCCTGCTAGCGCCAGAGCAAAATGGGCCAAAAAAAGAAAGGGATTGAAGCCAATCGACTTCTGAGCTGGAGCTAAAATATGGCTCTATATCCTTTGTAACAGGGTATCACCCTGTGGGAATGTCTCAGATGTGTCGTATACTAGAGCCCTGATCATTGCATGTCTTCTTGATGGCATCCCGGTGAATGTTGGCTATTATATCTTGAGGGAGATGTAGCAGTATTTGCTCGACAATAGCGCATGGTTGATGTTTCCTTCTTTGATTACAGAATTTTGCAGGCGGTCAAAGGTTGAGGAGCGTAGCACTGATCATTGGTTGTCCGCCGACAACCCGTTAAGAGTAACGGGCGAGGGTAGTGTAGTGAAAAGCAAAAAGAGGAAGGTCACCACCACTGTTGCCAGATCAGAGTCCTCCTCACATACTGCTCCAGCTGAGGGACCATTTGGGGGTGCTAAACACCCAGCTTGCATCCATTCGTGACTTAGTGTCAAAGCTCTCTAGTGGGCCCTTACACTCCCAGCCTTCGCCCAACTATTTCTCCAGAGCTGACATGCAGACCTACTTAGATGCGCATGATAATATGGCAGCATATGTTGCCAAGCTCGATACCGCCAATACCAACTTGGCAAAGGCGCATGTAGAACTTTAGTCAGCCTTTGAAAAGGAAAAAGATAAAAACAAAAAGAAGGGCAAATTTATGATCAAAATGTGGAGAGGGATCAAAGCACTCTTCAAGTGGGGGCAGCCGAACAGGCGGATACCGGTTGATGATGATGAGGATTGTGAAGAATACTCTTTCATGACTGAGGCTGGTGATTAGGATGATGACGATGATGAGGATGATGACGACGCTCGCTCTCAACAGCAGTGATTAGCCCCTTCTCCTGCAGTCTACTAGTCTGATGCGAACCTCAGGAAGACCCTCAAACTACTTTTATTTGATTTTGATATTGTGCAGTAAGGACACTACAATATTTTTAGTTGGGGTGGATTTAGGAGTATAATGTATTCATACAATGACTTTTTTCCTATGATAGATGGCGTGACAACTTTCTTAAGGGAATTAGTCTTGTTTTGCTAGGTGGATACTTATGGATTATTTGGTACTAACAAAATTAATCTCTTGTATGTGAAATGAGAATTAAGAATACCCCTCCAAATTTTGGTTCTAAAAATAATAATAAGTTGCATGGTGAAAAATAATTTTTGTAATAAATTTTTGGCTCTTTTAGTAACTCTTTGCCCAATAGTTTGCATGATATTGTTCTAGATGCTCTTATTAGGAAGTGAAATTGATCCATCCTGATTAGTTCATGCGCCATGTGTGTTAGTGTTTGTATAAATGATTCTTGTGTTTACTTCTATCATCTAGAACTTGCCCGGTTGGTCTTTCAATGCTAATGTTAATGATGTTTGGTTGGAGGGATAACCTTAGGCATTCTTTGTGGTATTTGAAAAACCTCTTTAGCCTTTCAAGCTTACCATTGCACAAATATTATCACTAGTTACCCTATTTGAACCTTTAACGTTTTCTTTGGCCACCTCATTACAAACATTTCCCCTTTTGTAAAATAATTTCCTCTTTCGAACCCGTCCCTCCTTGAACATTGAGAATGAGGCTAAAAGCCTAAGTTGGGTGTGTGGTGCCAATTTGGAAATTGGTAACGTTGTACATTGAGTGTAGGAACATATACCTCAAAGTGTTCATATGAAAACATTTAAGCTCCAGAAGAAAAAGAAAAAAAAACAAAAAAAAAAAAAAAATATATATATATATATATAAGATATATGTATGTTATATAAATATGGAGCCTTGAAGAAAATTATAGAGGTATTTAAGGTGGTTCTATGTTGGTAACTAGATGCCAATGAGACTATGTGGTTTGAAAAGAAACAAAGTGCAAAAAGAAAGACAAATGTGAGTAATGTTCAAGGAGGGTGTAGTCACTTGTATCCCAAATGTTTATCCGAACCCTCCCTAAACCTACATTACAAGCTTAAAAAGTCCTTATGGGATCTCCAACAAATGTTCTTGAATAGGCGATGAATTAAAATAAGGGCAAGCTTATGGCATGATATGTTGTAACACTTGAAATTCTTTGTGAGAGTGAGTGTTTTTGTGAATTTATCCCTTGTGTTGTTATTGTAAATATGGTGATTTTGATACTTTCTTTCTTGTGAGGGAACATGAATTAGGATGGATTGGTGAAATTGATACACCCGGAAATGAGTAAGTTAAGCATATGTAGTGGACTAGTGCTTTTGAGTCACTTCTTGAGGCTTATTCTTGTCACTTGATTATTTTGAAACTCCCTTGCACTTCTTGAAGTTGTTTTTAAATGAGTGAGTTATTTGGGTAAGATACATACTTGAGCCTAATTATTAGTACCAATCAAATCCATAAGTATAATGCTTAATTGGAGAATGTGGTTTGTAAATTATAGCAATACTACTCGTGCTTTAAATGGTAGAACCTCATTGAATTGTTGGTTTTCATTTGCTTGAGGACAAGCAAAAGCTTTAAGTTGGGGGTGTTGATGAGTGGTGATTTTACCATTTATTTTAGCCTCTTTTCTTTATAATTTTGCGTCCTTTAATGATAATGTGAGGTCGTTTATGGTGTGTATTGTTAGATTTTTAGGTAAATGATGCCATGAAGTGATTTGAATTCAACTGGAGTAAAATTGAGCAAATATTGGTAGAAAGAGTGCAAAAGTCTCCAGGGATTCTGCATATGCGAAACACTGATCGCAGAAGCGATCTCGCACCTACGGAGAGGAAGTCTGCATCTCCGGAACTGAGCAATTTCGCCTGGGATCGCACCTGCGAGTCAAGAACAACTTTTGCGGTAGCGCATCTGCGCTTTGAAGACCGCATCTGCGGATCCAACACTTATCTTCACATTTCACATCTGCGATGGTCTATCCGCATCTGCAGAGCCGCATTTGCAGAGCCGCACCTGCGTGGATTCTTCCGCAGGTGCGGTCAACGTGCATCAATTTTGGGAAGAATAGCCAATTCACATTTTCTCAATCCTAAACCCACAATTACTCGACCTAGCAGATATTTTGGGAGACTTTTGATAATTTTAACATCTTAGAACAGATCATTGGCTTAGGAGAACAAGTTTTGGAAGCTAGGGTTTGCACACACACTTGTGTTTTGAAGATTTGAAGCTTCTGGTTAAGGATTTCTTACTCATTTATGTTCATTTCTTCATTTTCTTATTTTGTATTGAATATTTAAGTGTGTAATATTTATTTCCAACACTTAATCTTGTTTATGGGAATATTCATGTTTAAAGTGTGGATTACATACCTTGTTGTGCTTATGTATTGAATGATTTTTATTTATTTATGAAGTGAGTTATTGTTTTTTTAATTATTCTTGTTCTTTAATTTTTCCAAAGGGATTAGCTAACCCTAGGACTCGCCCATTAACTCAGAATTAATTTTGGTAAAGATTGTTTGGGCTTGGGAAAGATTAATTAACAAGAACTTGAGGCTTTAACCCTCATTTTATAGATTCTACGTAGGAATAGGATTGAACTACTTGTAGCCATAACCGGGTGTGCTTAACCTCTTAATTGTGTTAGGGATAATTCAATTAGAAAGTCTTGTTAGTCTTTGGAAGAAGCTAATTAAGAATTATTATCCGTGGCTAATTAACATAAACTCGCTCATATTTGTAAAATCATGAAATACATTGGATCGTTACTTGAGTGTAATTCCCGATGCATCCATATTTGTAGCCATTGATAATTTTATTTGCTTTCTAGGTTAGTTTACATTTTTGCATTTAGGTATAAATAATTTCTAAACCAAATTCTAAGAGTTTGGCATTGCAAGATGAGTGATAATTCTCTTACATTCCTAATTGCCTACATATTGTTCTTTGTGGGATTCGACCCCGACTCATAGTTGGGTAATTTATATTGCATGCGACTGTGTCCATTTACTTTTTAGTAGTGGATTTGGACATCATCAAAATTAACTTCTCAATTCCGGCGAAGTTGAGATTTTATTTAGCCAGTTGTAAAAGTTCTCCTGTCAAGTTATGATTATCGAATCGAGATTTTTCGACTGCCGTTGCGAGATACCTTTTCGGTGAAATTGACAATTCATCAAAACTTTCCTACACACGGGTTCGGGAGGCAGCAACATTCAGCGGATTTGGAAGCGTGTCCGTACATCCCCGACTGTGATCCAGGTTCATTCTTTCTTGAATTGTATTTGCGCACATCTATTTATTGTTGCCTTGCCGAAAATTTTAATTGGATTTCTTGCTTTTTCTATCTTTTATACTAGTGTTTTAAGCTTAAGGTTTCATCTATCCATTTTAATTTTGTGTTTGCATAGGGGTAGTTTCTTAGACGTGGTAGATTCATTGTTCTAGTGCCTGCTCGCGTTACTATTCGCGTAGTAGCTCCTTTGAGCTATTTTTAGCTCTCGGGTTCGTAGCTTGTAGTACTTCGTCCCCGCTACTTGTTCTTAGTGGTAGTGTTTACCTAATACCTTTGGCTTATAGTGGAGGTAGTGAACGATGTGAGAGTAAGGTCATATCCTCGGTTGGGGCTGAGGGAGGGATCCAGGGCTGGGAAGGGTGGTAAGAAAGCCTCTAGGTTGAGAGTTGGGTATTTGAACAATGGGATGTTGACAGGGAAGTCTATAGAGTTAGGTAAGATTCTTCAGAAGAGGAAGATAAACATAGCGTGTGTTCAGGAGACTAGATGGAAGGGTACTAGGGCACGAGATGCAGACGGGTTTGAACTATGGTACTCGGGAAGCGCTGGGGGTAAGCATGAGTAGGTATTTTTAGTAGACAGGGACCTCAGGGAGCTCGTGGTCGAGGTTAGGTGGGTAAATGATAGGATGATGAGTATTAAGCTTGTAGTTAGTGGGTTTATTGTAAACGTGATTAATGCATATGCTCCTCGGGTAGGTTTGGACCAGGAGGTCAAGAAGCAATTCTGGGAGGATTTGGACGAGATGGTGCGTAGTATCCCGCACACAGAGAAGTTATTCATTGGTGGAGATTTCAATGGCCATATTGGGGCTAGTGCTAGGGGTTATGATGATGTGCATGGCGGGTTCGTTTTTGGGGATAGGAATGGGGGAGGTAATTCACTGTTGGAATTTGCTAGATCTTTTTATTTGGTTATAGCTTACTCGAGTTTTTCGAAGAGGGAAGAGCACCTGGTCACTTTCTGGAATTTAATGGGCAAGACTCAGATTGATTATCTTCTCTGAAGGAAATGCGATAGAGGTCCATGCACTGAATGGAAGGTCATCCCAAGTGAGCACCTCACGACCCTACAAAGGCTCCTAGTTATGGACCTGAAGATCAAGAGGAGTATGTGGTTCACGACTGCGAATTGCATAAGGATTGCTGCTAGAGAGGTCTTAAGGGTCACGAAGAGCTCTCATGGGGGTCATAAAGGGGACTGGTGGTGGAATGGAGAGGTTCAAGGTAAAGTGGAAGCTAAGAAAGCTGCTTATTTGAAGCTACCGGAGAGTACAAATGAGGAGGAAAAAAGGACTTATCAGGAGTGTTACAGAAAGGCAAAGAAAGAGGCGAAGTTAGCAGTTACGACAACTAAGAATGCGGTGTTTGCTCATTTGTATGAGGAGGTCGGGGGCAGAGGCGGGGACAATAAGTTGTACCGGTTTTCCAAGGTGAGGGAGAGGAAAGCCCACGACTTAGACCAAGTCAAGTGCATCAAGGATGATGATGGAAAAGTGTTGATGGATGAGGCACTTATTAGGAGAAGATGTCAGACATACTTCAATAAACTATTGAACGAGGAGGGGGATAGAAGCATTGTGCTGGGTGAGTTGGAGCACTCTGAGAGTCGGCATGATTTTAGGTACTGTAGGAGGATTACGGTAGAGGAGGTGGAAGGGGCGATGCGTAAGATGTGTAGGGGCAGAGCGACGGGGCCAAACGAAATCCCTGTGGAATTCTGGAAGAGCGCGGGGCGGGCAGGTCGGAGTGGCTCACTGGGCTGTTTAATGTTATTTTTAAGACGAAGAATATGCTCGAAGAATGGAGGTGGAGTATGATGGTTCTGCTTTACAAGAACAAGGGTGATATCCAAAATTTCAACAATTATAGGGGTATCAAGTTATTGAGTCACACTATGAAGGTTTGGGAGAGGGTGGTTGAGGCCAAGGTGAGGAGGTGCGTGTCTATTTACGAGAATCAGTTTGGATTCATGCCGGGGCGTTCGACTACGGGAGCGATTCATCTGGTAAGGAGATTAGTAGAGTAGTATAGGGAGAGGAAGAAGGATTTGCATATGGTGTTTATTGACCTTGAGAAAGCGTATGATAAAGTCCCGAGGGAGGTACTGTGGAGGTGTTTTGAGGTTAGCGGCATTCCGAAAGCGTACATTAGGGTGATTAAGGATATGTTTTTTGATGATGGTGGTAAGACTCGGGTGAGGACTGTGGGTGGTGACTCGGAGCATTTCCCTGTGGTGATAGGGTTGCACCAGGGATCGACTCTTAGCCTTTTTTATTTTCCTTGGAGATGGATGTACTGTCGCGACACATCCAAGGGGAGGTGCCTTGGTGCATGCTATTTGCTGATGATATAGTGTTAATTGACAAGACGCGAAGCGGAGTTAACGCGAGGTTGGAGGTTTGGAGACAGACCTTGGAATCTAAAGGTTTCAAACTGAGTAGAACCAAGACATAATACTTGGATTGCAAATTCAGTGACGGACCCATGATGCAGACGTAGAGGTTAATCTTGATGCTCAAGTTATCCCCAAGAGAGCGAGGTATAAGTATTTCGGTTCTTTTATCCAGGGTAACAGGGAGATTGACGAAGATATTGCACATCGCATCAGAGCGGGTTGGATGAAGTGGAGGCTCGCTTCTGGTGTTTTATGTGATAAGAATGTGCCATCGAGACTTAAGGGTAAGTTTTATCGAGTGGTGGTTCGCCCAGCTATGTTGTATGGGGCTGAGTGTTGGCCAGTCAAGAACTCCCACGTGCAGAAGATGAAAGTAGCAGAGATGAGGATGTTGAGATGGATCTGTGGGAGTACTAGGAGAGATAGGATTAAGAAAGAAACTATCCGGGACAGAGTGGGAGTAGCCTCTGTGGAGGACAAGATGCGGGAGTCGAGGCTAAGATGGTTCAGACATGTTAAGAGAAGATGCATTGATGCTCCTGTCAGGAGGTGTGAGAGGTTGGCCATGGAGAGTTTGAGAAGAGGTCGAGGTAGGCCTAAGAAGTACTGGGGAGACGTGATTTAACAAGACATGGTGTTACTTCAGCTCACTGAGGACATGACCCTTGATAGGAGGGTGAAGAGGTCGAGGATTAAGGTAGAAGGTTAGTGGATAGTTTTTAGTTGTTTACCGATAGTCTTAGTAGCTTGCATGTCCATTCATATTCTTAGATTTTTATTACATTATGTGATTTTGTTCGCCTCAGGTATTGTATTCCCTATTGCTATTATTTGGTACTCCCTCCGTTCCAGTTTATGTGAACCTATTTTCTTTTTGGTCCGTTCCAAAAAGAATGACCCCTTTCTAAATTTGGAAACAATTTTGCTTAAACTTACAATTCTACCCTTAATGAGAAGCTTTTATAACTACACAAATACTGTGGATCCCATTTTGACTTGTTTAGGACCACAAATTTCAAAAGTCTTCATTTTTTCTTAAACTCTGTGCCCAGTCAAACAGGTTCACATAAATTGGAACGGAGGGAGTACTACTTATCTTTTATCTCCCCCTTTTCCTTTTCTATTCCTTCTTTCTTCCTTCCTTTCTTTCCTCTTCTTCTTCTTTCCCTTCCTGAGTCGAGGGTCTATTAGAAACAGCCTCTCTACCTGCATTAGGTAGGGGTAAGGTCTGCATATATACTACCCTCACTAGACACACCTGCTAGGATCAGTGGCGAAGCCACATGTTGTTAAGGGTGGTCAGTTGACCACCCTTCGTCGAAAAATTGTACTGTGTACGTAGGTAAAATATTATATTTTAGAGGTATATAACATATATTGAACACCCTTTGTAGGAAAAAATGTTCACTTCTTTCAAATTTGAACACCCTTGAAAATTTTTTAGTTTCGCCACTGGCTAGGATCATAGTGAGTTTGTTGTTGTTATGGCCTCCCGCAATCAGCTTAGTCAAAATTTTGAGCAAATATATAAATAATGTAAATTAAGAACAAAAAAAGATAACAATAAGAGTAAAGAAAATCTTATTGGATGTAAGCATCGATGGCTGTAATGATATTGATGTTAACAATCTTCAAGATAATCGAACAACAATGCTCGATATCATGTATATTTCTAAAGAAGAACGCTAAAGAGACTTAATTGATTTTTTTCTTTTTCCATCCCTTACAAAAGGTACATAGGTGGTATTTATAGTCATATGGGATCATCGTTATTTCGAATTTTGGGAAGCACGTCAGAGATTCGGATAGTGAGAAGCAAAATTCTTGATGGTGGTAACTGATTCAACCTAGGCACGATTGACTGTGTCTTCAAATGTTTTCGTTTATCCTTCGAACAATCATCTCTCTGATCATTATAGTTTCCGGAATGAAGGGTTGGCTCTGGTAGTAGGATCTCCGTTCTTATCTCTGCTCTTGAGCCTTATTTATCACGTGTTATTTTTTTAAATGGTAAATTTTACAAATACATAATCATCGTTGATCTTCTTTCCTTTGCTGACTTTTCATAATCAACGTTGATCTTCTTTTCTTTCTTTCTGCTTTGCTCCTTATTTTGAGTCTTGCTTCTTTGTAGGTATCCCAAAGAAAAGTAATGTTATTTTTCATTATTGAAACTAAGATCTAATATTTTTCTCAAAATATCAAAAAGATTTGGTTACATATGTGAACATTTTTACTTCATCAATTTCTCTTTTCACTTGAAACAAAAGTTTTATTGACTCGTAAATGTAAAATTGAAAAATTGTGCCTTATTTCCTTACTTTCCAACTTGACATGATAAAGAAGGGTGGTGAAATTAGCTTCTAAGTTCAAAACTTAGCCCACAAATTAGAGGATTTTTCTGCACTTCTTTAAAATTTGAGGAATCATCTCCTAAATATCAAGTACCTAAAAAGTCTGATTGAAATTCCTACAAAACTGTAAAAGGAAGTTTTTTTCCTTTCTAGCTGCCAAAAAAAAAGAATCGAGAAATCCAATAATGTTATGAATAGTTTAGAGATATGGATGCCCATGTGTGTGAGAGCTTATGTGTAACGACCCAATCGGTCTGTTTTTCTTTCTAGAACCTCGTTCCCCTAAATAAGATTCCTCGTATGTGCTTTTACTATTTTATGACTTGAGGGGATAGTTAGTTTGGGATTTGGAAGAGTTTGGGTTGAAATCGGAACACTTGATTCGATGGTTTGGCTTTAGAAGGCTAAGTATGTCTTCGGTCAATGTTTTGAGTAAACGACCTCGGAAACGGGATTTGATGGTTCCAATAGGTTTGTATGATGATTTCGGACTTGGGCATATGTTTGGATCGGAATAGTTCCGTATGGTGATTTAAAACTTGCACGGAAAATTTGGTGTCATTCCGAGCAGTCTAAGTATGATTCGGCGCATTCGGAGCGATTTGGAAACTTGAAGTTCATATCTTTATTCAATTTTGTTTTGGGGTGCGATTCTTGGTTTTGTTGTTGTTTTACGCATTTCGAGAGTTCGAGCAGTTTCGTATTACGTTTATAGACTTGTTGGCGTAGTTGGACGGGGTCCCGAGGGGCTCGGGTGTGTTTCGGATGCCCAGAGCTAAATTGAGGAAACCATATTTTGCAGTTCTCGATTCATTCTTCGCGACCGCAGGAGGGCCATCGCGTTCGGGAAGAAGAATTTAGGCAATGGGGCAATTAGCCCTTCGCGTTCCCAAAGCCCACTCGCATTCGCGTAAAAGGAAGGGACCTAGGGGGGGGGGAGGGGGGAGGAGGTTAGTGCCACTGCTCTTCGCGTTCGCGAAGGTTCCCCCGCGTTCACGAAGGTCCCCCCGCGTTCACGAAGGTCCCCCCGCATTCGCGAAGGGCAGGGATGGTAAGCCTTCGCGTTCGCGAAGTCCAAGATTTCATGGGCCTGGGTCATTGCCTTCTTAAATAGGAGGCCTTTTCCGCGTTCGCGAAGAGGAAGGTAGTTGGGCAGATATTTTTAAAATCGGGACATAGCCATTTTTGGGTTCATTTATTGCACTCTTGGGCGATTTTAGAGCTTCAAAAAGGGGGGATTTCGACCTAGCTATGGAATTTATCCACGAAATTTGTTATAGAATTTAGTGAAAATCATATATTTAAGTTCATAAGGTTATGGGTAACAAGTTCTTTGAAAATTTTCGGAATCCGGACACGTGGGCTGGGGGTGAATTTTAGGAATCCTACAATTTGGGGTTGGGTAATCACATTAATAATTGAAATATGAACTTTTGAACATGTATTGATTAATTTATATACCATTTGGCTAGTTTTGGATTGTTCGGTACCGAGTTTAGGCTTTAGAGTGAATTTGAGGCCAAAAGGTAAGCTTTGAGGCAAGGGTAAGTCTCTTGCCTAACCTTTTAAGAGGAAATTCACTCCATAGGTGATTCAAATTAATATTTGTGTCTAAATGTGGGGGCTACGTATGCACGAGGTGATGAGACTTCTATTTATGCTTATGTCCGCGTGGTTTAGGACCCAAATCATGAATTACTTGTAATATTTGCACCTACTTGTTTATTTAAATGCCTAAATTATATTAAAACTTGTTGGAAGAATTGTAAAAGACCGAATTTCACTTGCTTAAGCTTTGAGCGGATTACTTGACCATAAATAGAAATTTTATTGCATCGTGTATTTGCCTTATTATAACATGAAAGTTAAATTCTTATAAAGTTTCCTCCCTTCTTGTGGATCGGGCCGAACGCCTAGGCGGTGGAATAGATGCATCTATGGATCGTGTTGCACGTACCTCAACAACGTACATGTTATTCTAGATCGGGTCGTACGACCCCCGGCATAATTCGTGCTTAATAATACTCTGAGCCTAATCATGTTTGATATTAAATTGTGGTTGTGAGGATACAGTATAATTGACAGGAATTTATTTGGAGTTTATTTATTTGTGCAAGAATTTAATTGTCCCTGCTCGTTAGTGAGTTATTGTTGTTATTTATATAACCCCTGCTATTTTAGAATTTCTGTATTTAAATTGTTAGCCCATAATAAGTGTCGAAGTCGAACCCTCGTCACTAATTCTTTGAGGTTTGACTTGATACTTACTGGGTACATGTTGTTTATGTACTCAATCTACACTTCTTCACTAACCGTGCAGGATCTGAGGCAGGTGCATCTGGCGATCACACCGGCGCGCTCCCTCGTTATCCGGAGGCCTAGTGGTGAGATGCTTTTCTTGAGCCGTTCTTTAGCATCCTAGAGTATCTCCTTACTTTCATTTATGTCATTTTGATTTCAGATAATAGCTAGTGTGTTGTATAATCTATTAGTGCTCATACACTTGTGACACCAGGTCTTGGAACACGTGCTAGTAGAATTGTGGTTTTGGTTTATTTCTATGGTTATGATTGCACTTAGTTGCTTTCGTTTTATTTATTTTAATCTTCTTGTCTCTTAATCCTATAAATCAAGGAAAGTTTAATTTCTTGAAAATTTATTAAAAGGGGAATCAAGTGGTTAGTTCACTGTTGGTTTGCCTAGCGGCGGTGCTTGGCGCCATCACTACATATAATTGAATTTGGTCGTGATAACATGGTATCAGAGCACTATGTTCACATAGGTCTCACAAGTTATGAGCATGCCTAATAGAGTCTTGCGGATTGGTGCAGAGACATCTGTAGTTATCTTCGTGAAGCTATATGGTGTTAGGTAACTAATCTTTCTTTATCTCCTATCGTGAAGTTAATGTTATACTAAGTGTTTTTCCCTTATTCTCTTACAGATGGTAAGAACGCGCACGACGGATGTTCCAGACCCTGGAGGAGCCACTCCCCCTAATCCTAGAGGCCGAGGCAGAGGCCAGGGGAGGGAACCAACCCGAGGTAGGGGACGAGGACGTCCCAGAGCTGCTCTAGCTATGCACCAGCGGATCCAGCAAAGGATCCTATTATTGAGAAGCAGGGCCAGATGCCTACAACAGAGCCAGCCCCGGTGGATTTCATGTCAGCATCCGAATTTCAGGAGGTCATGGGCCGTATGCTACGGTTCATGGACACTATGACTCAGGTTGGTTTATTTCCAACGGCCCCGGCCACGTCAGAGGCATTCGCGAAGGTACCCCCGCGTTTGCGAAGGGCAGGACTGGTAAGCCTTCGCGGTTGCAAGGCCTTTGTCGCGTTCGCATTGGCCAAGATTTCATGGTTCTGGGTCGTTGCCTTCGCGAACGCGAGGCCTTATCCACGTTCGCGAAGAAGAAGGCAGCTGGGCGGAGAGTTTTAAAATCGGGACATAGCCATTTTTGGTTCATTTATTGCACTCTTGGGCGATTTTGGAGCTTCAAAAAGGGGGATTTCGACCTAGCTATTGAGGTTAAGTAATTCCTACCTAATGTGAGTTTAATACATAAATTATGGGTAGATTTTAACATATAATTTTGTGGGATTTATGGGCGAGATGAAAAACCTATGTTTTGATAAAAATGGAATTTATCCACGAAATGTATTAGGGAAATTAGTGAAAATCATATATTTGAGTTCATAAGGTTATTGGTAACAAGTTTCATCGAATATTTCCATAATCCGGGCACGTGGGTCTGGGGGTAAATTTTAGGAATCCTACAATTTGGGGTTGGATAATCACTTTAATAGTTGGAATATGAACTTTTAAACATGTATTGATTAATTTATATACCATTTGGCTAGTTTTGGATAGTTTAGCACCGAGTTGAGGCTTTAGAGTGAATTTGAGGCCGGAAATTAAGCTTTGAGAAGAGGTAAGTCTCTTGCCTAACCTTGTAAGAAGGAATTTACCCCATAGGTGATTCAAATTAATATGCGTGTCTGATTGTGGGGGATACACACGCAAGAGGTGACGAGATTTTGTGCGTAGCTACAATTTATGATTATGTCCAGGTAGTTTAGGACCCAAATCATGAATTACTTGTAATATTTGCACCAACTTGTTAATTTAACTGCCTAAATTAATTTAAAATGTGTTGGAAGAATTGTAAAAGACTGGATTTCACTTGCTTAAGCTTTGAGCATATTATTTGACCGTATATGAAAATTTTATTGCATCGTGTATTGGCCTTATTATAACATAAAAGTTAAATGCTTATAAAGTATATCCTCTCTTCTTGTGGATCGGGTCGAACGCCTCGACGGTGGAATAGAATCATCTATGGATCATGCCACATGTCCCTCGGCAGTGTACATGTAATTCAAGATCGGGTCGTACGACCCCGACATAATCCGTACTTAATAATACTCGGAGCCTAATCATGTTTGAAATTAAATTGTGGTTGAGGTTACAAGTATAAATGATAGGAATTTATTTGGAGCTTATTAATTTGTGAAAGAATTGAATTGTCCCTGCTTGTTAGTGAGTTATTGTTGTTATTTATATACCTCCTGCTATTTTAGAATTTTTGTATTTAAATTGTTAGCCCATAGTAAGTGTCGAAGTCTACTCCTCGTCACTACTTCTTCGAGGTTAGACTTGATATTTACTGGATACAAGTTGTTTATGTAGTCACTCTACACTTCTGTACTAACCGTGCAGGATCTGAGACAGGTGCATCTAGTGATCGCACCGGCGCACACCCTCGTTACCCGGAGGCCTAGTGGTGAGCTTCTTTTCCGGGGCCGTTCCGCAGCATCCTAGAGTCTCTCCTTACTTTTTTCCGTCTATATTGATTTCAGATAGTAGCTAGAGTTTTGTATAATCTATTAGTGCTCATACACTTATGACACCAGGTCTTGGCACACGTACTAGTAGACTTGTGATTTTGGTTTATTTTTATAGTTATGATTGCACTCAGCAACTTTCATTTTATTTATTTTAAGCTTGTTGTCTCTTAATCCATTAAATCAAGAAAAGTTTAATTACTTGAAATTTATTAAAAGGGGGAATCAAGTGGTTAGTTCACTATTGGCTCGTCTAACAGTGGTGCTGGGCGCCATCACGTCCTATAATGGAATTGGATCGTGACATTATGGATGGATTCTCATACTTTATGTCCATCCCATGTACTATTTTACAATATTAAGTATTCACATTTTATGCCTGTAAAAAATTGTGTAAATGGCAATGGAAAGACACACCGGAAGAAGGAAAAAGCTTTTTTTCTTTCTATCTCTCTTTCTTATTTTTATTTTGCTGATTTACTTTTATTTCATAATACGGTATTAGCAGGACGATGTACTTCAATTTTATAATCACCTCCTAGTTGTGTTTGATTCTCCTCTTCAGGTATATCACTATATCCATTGGTTTATGGTAATGTATATGTACCGGTATGGTCGTTGTTAATTAACATATCCATATACGTATAAGCGTTCTTTTTAGTTGGCCATAGTACTAAAGTTCTCATGTCATTTGTACTATTATCTAAAATACACAGAAGGAGCACAATTATGATAATTCATGCATCTATTATTGAGTGATTTCTCCTGTTAAACATTTTACTTGACGCCATATTTCAAACCATAAAGTAGAAAAACTGGACAACAATCACTAAGATTAACAAATACTTGGTTCATCACATAAGATAAATTATTAACTCAAGTTAAGTGCATGAATTGTATACGGTCAATTCTCTAGTAAATATTTAATTGTTCATTGTTACTTTAAGTAAAGATGATGCACTAATTCACTGTGATACATATTGAAATACAGTACATGTAAAATCTTTGTTTGGATATAAGATATTAGCTTACGAGTATGTACTGGCTCATAACTATAAAGTCTTTTGCTAAATGTAGTTTATAATTTCTAACTTTAGTTATTCTCTTTGAAAGATTTTACTATGTCGAATTTATAAAAGTTTGAATTTGTGATGCTTGACATTTCTGGAAAACTATTTATCATGGGTTCTAGATGCTGAAATTCACTTAGACGCTAAAGATCTTGATAACACCATTACTCATTGTCACAATCCCAATTTTCCTCCGTAGGATGTCGTGATGGCACTAACCTTCAACACTAGGTAAGCCTAACAATCATGCAGAAATAACAGAAACAATAGTTGAAGTCTCAAAACTCAGCAACTATATAAAATAAACTCTGCATCTCAGCATAAACAACTCCCAAAACCCGGCGAATACAAGTCACAAGCTCTAAGTAGTAGTACTGAATAATCCTATACATCAATGTCTATAAAAAGGAAAATGAAATAACGAAATCTAGGTAGAGGGGGACTCTGAGCCCTGTGAACGCCGGCAAGTATAACTTGAAGTCTCCGCATCTGAGCTCTCGCTAATATCATGGCTGGTAGGAGGTACCTGGATCTACACAAAAAGATATGCAAAAATGTAGCATGAGTACACCACAACAATACCCAGTAAGTGCCAAGCCTAACTCGGTAGAGTAGTGACGAGGTCAGATCAAGGCCCTATTGGATTAAATAAGAAAAACTGTACAAGTATATGGCAATGTGGTAATGATAACAATGAAATTGAAGTAATAAATAACATATCAAGGTTAGATATACGTAAATAAAGCAAATAATGAAACACGGTAAAAACAAGGAATGATATGTTATGGAAACAAAACAACCAAAGACAAGTGCGACCATAGAGAAATACCAATAAGAGTCACTACCGAGGTATCTCCTCGTCTCATATCACAAGAATAATTCACAATCTTTTCTTATATCACCGCAGGATCCTCACTTTTAGTTCTGAAAGTCATTTTTCCGAAATAGCATCTCGGATTTTAGCCCACCTTATCACACCGCATGGCTTCTAGTAGTATCAAGCTCGCCTTATCTCACCGTATGAGTTTCAACCCCAAAACCTTATACCACCGCATGCATATCAATATCACAACGTATCACAAATCGCACCTCAAGTTCCCAAATATCACAACTTGCCAAAGAAATCAACAATAATAGTGTTTCGACAATAAATAGTCCATGGCTCAACCACAATGCACACAAGAGTCTCAAAAATAACAACCGGAGGTGAGTAACTCAATAGAATAGTATTTCAAAACTTAACACTTTGCCACAATGTGAATCACAGACTTTATAACTCAATGCCTCTTTCCACAACAAGATATTTCCAAGAGTAACGACTTCAAGTAATGAATTCAACATTTACATATTGAATATGGAATAAGGGAAACAAGAACTTCAACTAAACATGTAGAGCAATTAATAAGTAAGAGATAATACAAGTAGATCATGTGAAAATAGACTAGAAATGATGACTATAACATGTCAAGGTTACTCTATTAAGGCATGAGAGGAATCTACATAGCTAAAATCGGTAATTTCCACATTTATCTCGTGCACACACTCGTCACCTTGCGTACACGGCTTTCACAAATAACAGTTATCACAAACAACACAAATCCTAAGGGGTAATGCCCCCACACAAAGTTAGGCTAGACACCTACCTCAAATCACGCTAACTCAATCTACTAGTAAGCCTTTCCCTCGATTATCCAACTCCGAACGGCTCGAATCTAGTCAAAATAACTTCTTACTATAAATATAAACTATGGGAAACTATTTCGAACAATAAATTTATGATCTTTGAAAAGAAATAAAAAGTCAACTCAAAATGTCAACTCGAGCTCGCGTCTCGGAACTCGACCAAAATTATAAAATCCGAACACCCATTCGATTACGAGCCAAACCATACAATAATTACTCAAATCCGACCTCAAATCGCCTTTCAAATCCCCAAATTTTAGCTTAAGAAGTTTTCACAATATTTCGCCAGTTTTTCAACTAAAACCACTAATTAAATGATGAAATTAAAAATAGATTCGTGTAATTTAACCAAAACCAAATAAGGATTCCTTATCCTCTATGTTTTCCTTGAAAAATCTCCCAAAAATCGCCACAAACCGAGCTCTCTAGGTCCACAGATGGATTATGAAATCAAACCTTCGAAATAGGCCTTTTCTGCCCAGCAATCTTGCTTTTGCGGGCATTTTGTCGCATTTGCAATGCCACACTTGCGGAAAAATCATCGCAAGTGCGGGTTCCACTTAGGTCATGACTTTCTTCTTTTGCGGACAAACGCGCATTTGCACAACCACTTCTGTGGAATAAAAGGCGTTTATGCGCACTCGCTCTTGCGAGCAAAGCTCGCTTCTTGTAACGACCCGGCCGGTCTTTTTGAGAGTATTAGCCCCGATCCCCTATTTACTGCTTTCCCCATATATTTTTCTACTTATGTGACTTGCCGAGAGGTTCTGTTTGTGGTTTCGGACTGAATTGGGACACTTAGTCCCTAAAACGGAAGCTTAAGTTCTAAGTTTTTGACTATAGTTAGAACTATGTGAATAAGACTCCAGAATGATTTTTTTCCGGTTCTGTTAGCTGCATTGGGTGATTTTGTACTTAGGAGTGTGTTCAGATTGTGAGTTGGAGGACTGTAACTGAATTAGGCTTGAAATGACGAAAGTTGAATTTTTGGGAAGTTTGACCGGAAGTGGACTTTTTGATATCGCGATCGGATTCCAATTCTGGGAGTTTAAGTAGGTATGTAGTGTTAATTATGACTTGTGTGCAAAATTTGGGGTCAATCGGACGTGATTTGATAGGTTTCGGCATCAGTTGTAGATGTTTGAAGTTTCAAATTTCATTAAGTTTGAATTTGAGGTGATTCGTGTTTTAACGTTGTTTGATGCGATTTGAGGGCTCAATTAAGTTCATATGAAGTTAAAGGACTTATTGGTATAATTGGTCGAGGTCCTGGGGGCCTCGGGTAGATTCCAGATGGTTAATGGATCAATTTGGATTTGGTAGAATGGCTGAAGGCACCAGTTTGGTGTAATCGCACATGCGCAAGATTGCCCGCAGGTGCGAGCCCGCAAAAGCGAGAAATTAGATGCAGATGTGGGGCTGGGGAAATGTCCAGTGGTCGAATATGTTACATGAAGGCGGCATAAGTGTAGTCACTTCTGCGAAGAGTGATCGCAGAAGCGGACGAGTTCTTGGGAGGCCTTTCCGCATAAGCAGACGAGCTTGCGCAGATGCGCACCCCCAGAAGCGGTCTTTGTACCGCGGAAGTGGAATCTGGGGACTTAAGTGAAGACCGCACCTGTGATTGTCTTTCCACAGGTGAGGAACCGCATAAGCGGTGAACCCCTCGCATAAGCGAAATCACTGGGCAGAAAAGAGGGATTTCAAGGGTTTTATCCCATTTTCAATTTCGGGACATTGAGGGCTCAGATTGAGGCGATAATTCAAGGGTTTTGTCATGCCCCTAAATCGAGGAGCACGACCGGTGATCGGAGCCCACCTATACCACTAAAGAGTAAAAAGGAAAGGGTCGAAGAAACTTTTACCCGAACGGATCGGGATCGATATCCATAGGGAGTTATGGAACTGGGAGTTGAGAATCTACTTAACCTAGTGGCGTATCAAATTATTAATTGCACTTCTCATCATAAAGGGTTTTGTATTTATACTAAAGTAATTCTAAAAAGGACTATTATCTAGCTAACTATTATCTTTTTGTTGATTTTTCTCAAGTAATTAAAGGCACTAGGGTTGTGACTTGCTCCTAGGCGAGTGACTAACGGAGTCTAAAATCGAGGATAACCTTGTGAATTGTGGGTGAATTACATAACCTCATACTAAGTTGCTCACCCAATACCTTTCAGTAATTTGGGTGACCTTGCCTGAATTGGCCTTCTCAAGCACAATTGGGTGTTTCAATAAATCTAATGAAATGGCTCAAGTCGAGTGTAACTATCTCTAGTATACACCCTTTTATTGGGGCTATCAATCTCTTGAGTTCACCCCAATACCTTGTTAGCCTAATTACCTGGACTTGGGTCATCCCTCTCAAGAATAACCCTAGTCATGAAGGCATGAAATAGTGTTTGCAACCACTAAATCTGAGAATTAAGCATAAATTAGACTAAAAACCAAACACCCAATCATAAATTTATCCTAAAATGAAAGACCCATTAGTTACCCACACTAGGGTTGGGTCACAACCCTAGCTTAAAGGTCTGGCTACTCATATTTGAAGAAGAAACTAAGATAGATGATGAAATTGAACTCATAAATGTAAATTACAAGAAGGAAATCTAAGAAATATTGTAAGAACTAAGCTAAAACTGCTCAAAATAGAATAAAATTACTGTTCACGTGCTCACTCTAACAGCTGATGCCCTAAAAATGAGAAAAAGATGTATTTATACTAGACTGAAAATACTGGACAAAATTGGCCCTACAGAGATTTTGGTCCCAGCGTAATTCTGAGCACCGCAACGAATTGGCTTTCGCTGCAGCGGATTAATGACCGCTGCAACGTTCTTGTACTTTGAACACTCTCTGAATCTCCATTCCGCTCCCAGCGGAATTATGTAGCGTCAGAGCAGTATCTAAAATGCGGTAGCGGAAAAATGCCGCTGACCGCGTTGATGTGAACACTCAAATTTGCTGACTCTCTGAAGTTTTGAAAACACTTTCAGCGTAATTTTGAACGCTGCAACGGAATAATAGCGCGGTCAGCCGTAGAAGTTGCCTCAAAAACCTGTTCTCTAATGTTTTCCACTGAGGCAGCGGTTGAAATTCCGCTGGAGCGAAGTGACAACCGCTGCAGCGGAATATTGGCGTGGACAACGCTTCTTCTAGGTACTGGGACAATGCAAGTTTCTACTCTTTTTCGAGTCATTTTAGGTCAATATTCACAATTCAACTCAATTCCTGCAATTTAAACAACTTGCATCAAATTGTGGGAGTATTTTAGTCAAATTCGCCTTAAAACCTAAATAAACGGGAGTAAATAATAGGCACAAATCAGTAGTTATTAACTCCCCCAAACTTAAGTCTTTGCTTGTCCTCAAGCAAACAAGATAACTCTCACCTCCGTAAACAAAAGAAAAAGTATTTCAGCCTTTCAAATGTGACTTCATCAAGCTTCAATTGGGACTAACAAGTACCCTCAACTCAAATGTATTATTGACAACATTATGCAATGATTTTCTTAGCTCACTAGATCTAATGTGACACCAAAGCTTCAAGAGTTGACTTAAGTCGCCAAAAAGCTTCACTCTTTCACTTAAGTCACTGTGGATCTCAGACTCTTTCTCCTCTACTCTCCATAGGCTCATCTCACCATAGAGAATTGTTACGCCCCGCAGTATTACGTCGATGTTATGCTCTACAGTATTATATTACGATTACGTTACGCCTTGCAGTATTACATTACGATGATGTTACGCTTTGAAGAATTTGGCGGATTTTGTGGCCGACTTCGCGCTCGCCTTGGTGCCCGAAGTAGAGAAATAATTGTTATTAAAAATGGATGCGTCATCCGGGTATGGACCTTGTTCATCGATGGTGCTTCCAACACGAAAAGCTCCATGTTCGGCATCTTCCTAAAGCCACCCACGAGCAATATAATTAGACAATCCATAGAAATTGCAAAGCTGACTATCAATGAAGCCGAATATGAGGCTGTAATTGCAGGTCTAGAGTTAGCCAAAAACCTCGGGGCCGGTGAATCAAGTCCAAGTGTGGTCCCCCGGGTTGTTAACCAAGTGAATGGAAGTTTAGAGGTCTGAAAGGGTAGAATGTGAAAAATAGCGAGGTCGACGCCTCCGCACATCCGGAGGATGATGTGCTCCCCGGAGCCGTTGTGAAGTTAACGAGACCGATGATCAGAGATGGCCACGTCGAAATCAACTCTACTAACCCAACCTTGAATTGGAGGAACAAGTACATAAAATTATCTGAAGGAAGGAAAGCTGCCCGTGGACCCAAAGAAGTCAAGAGCTCTCCGGACCAAGGCTGTCAGATTCTCAGACAGCGGGAATAACATCATCTACATGAGAACCTTAGACAGACCCCCAATAGTGTGCCTGAGACCAATTGGTACAAATTACGTGCTTCAGGAAATCCACGAGGGCACCTACGGAAACCACTCCGGTGCTGAGTCCCTAGTTTGAAAGGTGATCGGAGTAGGCTACTACTGGGACAATATGCAAAAGAACGTTGGGGAATTCGTCCATAAATGCGACAAATGGCAAAGGTTCGTTCCCATAATCCATCGAACCGGTGAACAATAATATTAGATTCTATTGCCCTGGCCATTCATGAAATAGGAGACGGATACCGTCGAACCACTACCCACGGCGCCAGGTAAAGCCAGATTTATTCTGTTTATGAATGACTATTTCTCTTAATAGGTGGAAGCACATGCCTTTAAAAAAGGAAAAGAAGCCATTGACTTCATACGGGACCACATCTTATGTCGATCCGGAATCCCCTCCGAAGCAACCCACGATAACGAAAAGCAATTTGTAGGAGGTAAAGTCACAAAGTTCCTCGAGGACCTTACCATCCATACGCCAACGGCCAAGCCGAATCCACGAATAAAAACCATAATTTAGGACCTGAGGGAGATGTTGGAAAGCACGAAGTGTCACCCGAAGTCCTGAGGGCGTATCGAACCACTCCTAAGGGCAAGCACGGGGAAGACTTCGTCCCCCCTAGCTCATGGATCCAAAGCCCTAATACCGTTGAAGCACGATAACCGAGCACCGGACCCAGGCATACTCCATAGGATTCAAACAATGAGGCTATGACCGTGGCCCCCAAGATTCTCGATGAGAAATGAGAAGCTTCGCTAATTCGCATGGCTGCGCAAAAGCAAAGGATCGTGGAGATACTATGATAGAAGAGTTAGCCTCCGATACTTTGAAGTCGGGGACTTAGCCTTAAGAAATGTCACTTTAAACGCCAGAAACCCCAATGAAGGGAAGCTCGAACCAAGCTGGAAATTATTGTACCGTATCCTAGGAGTGACCAACGAAAAGTCATACAAGCTCGGCACCTAGGCGAGCGAGCAGCTCCCGGGAAACTCAGACATGTCCGTGATCGAACGATACTACTACTAAGGTAATATAATGACCCTATCTCTTTTCACTTACTCAAAAACTAACTTCCCGCAGGCAACCGGCGGAGGACTCTAGAACATCCACCAACTTCAAAGAAGCCCCTTGGGTAGACAAACACAATGCACCCCTTTTCATCCGATCGGGTTTTGGTCCTTGAAAAAATGGGTTCTTTACCAAAAAAAATTTCAACAAGGCAATAGTTAGGCGCCCATTAGAGAAGATCTATACAAACATTTGAGACTCAATTATCGTAGGACACTGCCCCGAGGGAAGATGCCCCTGCAAAACAAGTCGACTTAAACCAAGAAGAGTTTTTGCAAAAAAATAATGTAACGGGTCGGACAGTCAAATGAACCACGCCCGCGTAAGAGGATCAAGTCATCGAGGGAGAAGACAGACATGCTTGTATCAAACAGTTAAAGGAATGTTTTTCATCCAAATATTTGTGCAGACAGTTATCATTAATGATACTCTCAAATTACACCTTAAAATAGTATAAAGCGATCGATGTCAAATATAGTAACCCAACTAGGTTGGGGTCGAATCCCACAGGGAATAGGCGTGAAAAGTTTACTTGAGTAGTGTGAAGCTTAACTTAAATGATATTTCCATTCTGTTAGAGTAACAAGAGTATTGTAATTGATTGTATGATAATTGATTGAACTAGTAACAAATATGATTGTATAATATTGTAATTAATTTGGTAAATTAAACCAAGGTTGTGTCCCCTTCAATGAAATGTAATGCTACCGGTGTTAATATGATATATTTCTAATGGAAGGTCCTTTTGATATGCAAATGATTCCTAAGTGACTACCCAATATTTTCCAATAGTTGAGTAGCATTTCCCTTTTATGATTTTCCAAATATAAAGAGTTGCAATTAAGAGTAATCAATTTATGCCAAATAAAACATACTTATTCCTAAGCGATTCTATTAAACAAGGTTTAACGCCTTGAGTCTTTGATATTTACTTCTACCAAATCCTAACCCACTTTTCCAAGTAAAGAAAGAATATAATGGCACTTGTTAATGTTTGCAACAACCAACAATAAATGAAGAATAAGAAATAAATATATATCAACCAACCATTATATATATATTCAATGTTAAACACCCATTAACATTACACCCATTTAGGGTCTACAACTTTAGTTTTTAAAGCTAGCTACACATGCTAAAATACAAAAAGATGAGAACATTAAATGTCATAAAGCTTACAAAGTGCAAGATTTTTCACTCTCAACTTCCAAAAGATGGGAATATTAAAACCTTGGAATGTCTCTCCCTTTTCAGACCAGATGCCCCCACAAAACCCTAATAAATCTATTTATAGTGGGCTAAAAATCAGGGCCAATTTCGGGCAAAATACCCTTCCAGGTCAATTATGCGACCGCATATCTGTCGCATAGCAGACATGCAGTTCACATTCTCTTCAAGTCCATCGCATCTTCAAAACCCTAGGTTCCAGGTATTAATCGCATATTGATTATGCGGTCCACATTGTTGATATGTGACCGCATCTTGCCTTCGCATTTCCGGACTCAGCAATGTCTACTAGGGGTTTGCGATCCATTATGCGGCCCGCAGACTTGTTATGCGGTCGCATAATTGACCGCATTTTCTTTGCTTGAATTGGACAAATGCCCTGTTGTGGTTTTCGGTCTCCATGAGTATTATGTGGTCCGCATGTCTGGTTTGCGGTTCTCATGTCTGGTTTGCGGTCCGCATGTTCAGTTTGCGATCACATTTTGTCTTCTTCTGACTCTTTTTTATTTATTTCATTTCCATGTTGATGGGTCGTCAAGCCTCATGCACTGGAAAACATCAAAATTACATAAGTATAACATGCAATTGCATTTGGAACGAGCTAAAATCTAAGCAATTGAAAACTCTTGCTTGTCCTCAAGAAACTACAACAACACTATCCTATTCTAAACTCCAACTAAACGATATGGAACAATAGTGATCGTGGACGGTGTTAATCGTCAGTTTTACAAGCATGGACTTTCGTTTATTTACCCTTCCTAAACAACCATTGTGTTTTAAAAAGAAGCTAATCAACTTGTGAACATTGAGCCTCAACCAACTTGACAAAACGTTACTCTCAGCTAAGTGCACTTTCATTCGACTTCAAGAGCTCAACTTCTTTTAAACCTCGCAGTTCATGTGACCTCACTAGAAAGAAGGTCCCAAAAATCACAATATTTACAATGACACCACACGGGACAAATTCACAAGAACACTCACTCTCACAACGAATTTCAAGTGTTACTACATATCATGCCACAGGGTTGCCCTTATTTTAATTCGCCGCCTATTCTATGAACGTTCGGTTTGAGATCCCATATGGACTTTTTTAGCTTGTAATGTAGGTTTAGGGAAGGGTTGGATAAACATTTGGGATACAAGTGACTATACCCTCCTTGAACACTACTCACATTGTTCTTCCTAGCTGCCCTTTGTTTCTTTTCAACCCACACAGCCCTCATTGGTATCTAGTTACCAACATAGAACCACCTCATAAAGCAAAAGCGTAATCTACAAGATAAAATCTTATCTTCCGGAACACACACTAAGAGACCACCTCGTGAGGGGCCACTAGTCGGCGTCTTCGAGCTCCCCTAGCGGCATGGGAGGACGACAACATTCCTCCACCTTCTATAAATGTCCGCTTACGGTAAGTCCAGTGGCACCACCATTGGGAAGCCGCTTCCTAAGATAAGGAACCTGTATGCAACGCAAAGGACGGTGGATATTTCCCCTTCCCCTCTCAGGAAGCAAATAAGGCAAAAGTGCCACATCCGGGCGAAGTAAGTAAAATGAGCAGCATCATAAGTACTTCACGCTCCTCGACATAGGGGACGTTCGATGCCTCTCTCACGCCCCCTCGAAACTTACAGCAGCAGTACCAACAATAACAACGGCGACCCAATATAACCCTGATTAGTGAAGAAGAACTTCGAGAAGGCAGCTATGGCTGGGCTCGAAGGACCAACGCCTAACGAGTTTGCGAACATGGGCTTATGAAAGTGGCGGAGCAGAGATACGTGAGAAAAAGAAAGGACCGAAGTTGGTTGAGAACATGAAGAATGAGGTTTGTGGAAAGGAAATTCCTATTTATAGAAGATCAGTGGCCTCACTAAATGAGGCAATCAATGCTTATGGGGAAATTAACTGATGGCGCCATCATCACTCCTCTTTTAGGAAGGCGAAGAGGCAGAACAATCAATGTTCTAAGGAGGTGGTTCAATGGGACGTTTTGAATCACATGGTAGGCTCGCATCATAAACACAATGTCATCATGAAGAGCTCATGAGGTACCCACATCAAGGTCTTTTCTTACTATTCCATTATAAGAAATGTGGGGACTATCTGTGTGCGGCCAAAATCGAGGGGTCAATTTTGTCTTTATGTTTGATGGTTTCCTCGTCTGAGGCCTTAGGTATAGTATCAGCCCCGATCTCGAGCCCTCATATATTCTCGACCAAACAGTTTGGCATGGACCTGGAATCAGTACGAGGGAGCAACACGGCGATCGAGGCAGGTAGCCCTGCAACAAAACACTATTCCGTACTTGGGCATTGATGAGCTATATCCATTGAAATATTTGTAATAAATGCTAGTGTAAGATGATAGTACCTTTTCTCCTCTTATATAAAGAGGATCTTTGTCACTTGGAAAAGGGTAGAGCAGGACACAATACATTGAATACGAGATACAAGAACATTCTCTGCTTTAGTATCAAACATCCTTTATTCCTCTTTATTATCTCATTCGCTTGCATTTATTGCTTTCTTTTACTTGTTATTCATTTATTGCCAATCATTGATCATAAATAGCACGTCCCAAGGTCCGCAAGCTCATTATAGCTCCATCGATCGTTCGACCTAGGACCGATCCTCGATCTCAGGGACCCCCGAGCTCGACATCGAGCCTTCGATTTAAGGCATTCTGGTCTGTTTTCCCTTAACCCTTTAATCATTTTCTCATTGTTTTATCCTAACGTATTCAGCTAAAACTGTTCAATAACCGGTATTAAGATAAATCACGTATTTTTAGAACCACTTAACAAAATAATTGTCATTACCATTTTCATGGTAAACAAGCAACTTCATTTATAACTTCCAAATTATTACAAATTTATAGATATAATGAAAAACTTATTTTCCAAATGCCCGCATTTTTATTTCAACTCCCAATATCAAACACCACCAGCAACCTGTCTACGGAGCCTCTAAGTACAACAAAAGTGACGAATGGAAGTGTCGGTAAAAAGGCCCCGGCTATACCTCATAGTACAAAATACAACGTCAGATGACATAAATCCCCTAATAGAGTAGGGCTCACCAAAACCTGCTGAATAGAGAGTGACTGCTAATGAGGACTAAAGTTGCTCGCTGAAGAACCACCTGCATCCATTGAAGATGCAGTGCCCCCGGCAAAAGGGATGTTAGTACAAATGGAATAGTATTACTATGTAAAGCTAACTGTCCTCTTTCAAAATAGAATGCCAACGTAAAAGGGAAAACCATGGAAACAGTAATTAACAATCAATGATATCCAATTTCAAGTTAAAACATAATAATTTCCAAAATATGAAGATAATATTTTTTTTGGTTGGGAGATCTTTAGCACCGATATACCACCGTTTACAATACCAATACCACCGTACTTTTAGAAAAGATTCCGATCAAGACCTGATCGGCTAGGTCGTCTCGTCCGAGACCACAATCACAATTTTAATTATAATTTCCAGCACAATCACCACTATGTGTGCAACATGGTGTCCGATCATGACCCGATCGGCTAGGCCATCTCACCACAATGCCATGTGGATCGACATCATCCTTTTCTATCAATCATTTCATCTCAATTAAAGGGAATAATTTTATCACATCAATATCATCCCAAATAAGGGGAATAATTACAATCCACTCCTACACCGGCACATGTAGTTTCAGGGTTAGGTTATTTCAATTTACCCTTCCTCGGTAACTATCGATACTCCCAAAAATATTTTTGATTTTCTTACAAAGGAATAAACAATACAAATGCATTTACTTCATAACCTTTCATACCGTATATAGCCTCATTGGCACTTTCAACAACTTTAAACATCATTATTTCATTAGCTCTCTTGGCCATACATATGATTCTTCATTCATGGTACAATGGCCGTATTTCATACTTCACACTTTCATTTCTTCCCTTTCATGGATCATCATCATAAATATCAACAAATAGAATATTCCGAAAATCACAAATTTAAGTTCAAATGAAGGCTTTAAACACAATGGATTTCTTTCCAAGAAATATAGTAAAATGATTGGTAATCGAAGCACAAGTTACACATCATTTATTCATGAAATACTTTTTCCCAAAAAGGGCAATACACAATTTCAACTCACGAATATGTAAGAACGCAAAACACATCGAAAATATCTACAAAGCATAGCACTAGCTAAAACAACCACATATGGGCACCATTTGGGTACATAAGCTTTTAGGCAATTCTATTTTCGAAGTCAATTTGGAACAATTGAATCAAATCATAATCTTTCTCACAACATCTCATTCCTTTGGCACCACTAGCCACAAGTATAACTTTCATTCTTGGCACGTTGGCCACACTTTATATCCCAATTCACTTATTTCATTTTCAAACATCTTTATAAATTATGAACAATAATATATTTCCAATCAAGACTTTAGGTTCACATATGAACAATTAAGAGTCTTAAGCATATTGAGATTTTATCATACAATTTGGCATCATAACCTTCATTTGAAACACGACTCATAGACATATTATTTTAATACACATATCATTCTTGAACACATTCCAAAAGGATAACATAATGTGATAGGAACATTCGGAACACGTTTTGAATACATAATTCTCGACACTTTTCATATTCGGGACAATCGAATTTATTGGGAACAACTCGGAACATAGAATAAGGAACTTGAGACAAGCATACTTGAAACTTACGTGAACATCATGGAATCCAATTCTAAGAGAGTAGTTTAGCCAACATACCTCAATTGAGCTTCCTTAAACTCTAAACCGGAATTCTTAGCAACTTCGTTCTATTTTTGAAATTTAACAAATTTAACTAAAATTTGGGAAGATGATCATGGTTCTAGCTCATTTGAGCATTTTATCAAACACTAGGTGTGCACTAAGGTTTCAAGGTCCTTTTATAGAGGATTCAATCATCCCACAACCCATTTTCTACCATTTTTAGCTCAACAATCTTCCTACACCCTTTGATAACACATGCATGCAACATAAACAACTCTCATACCCAAGAATTGTCTTGCTAATTACCCATCTTTAGTTAAAATTTGAAATTAAGGGATAGGATGTAGAATCTTACCTCTAAGATGAAGACCTAGTGAATTTTCCTTATTAATCTTCCAATATTTGAGCAAGAATTAAAGAACAATTTGTTGAAGAACTTTCTCCCACACTAGGGCACTCTCACACCCTCAAAATATCAGGAATTTTACCTCAAGAAATGGACTATAGCGTCTATTTAGAGAATTAGGGCCGGGTTATAAAAATAGGAAAATGGACCCTTCGAACTCAGGTCTACGGTCGCACAATGGACTGCACAATGGGTATGTGGGTCGCACAATGGACCGCACAAAACTGATGCCCAGAATTCGGCTGCACTTGTCAGGTCTACGACCATTTTGTGGTTCGCATACCACTTTTGTGGTTCACATACCACTTTTGTGGTTCGCATAATGATTCTGCGGTCGCACATCTGACCGTAGAATCACATTCTTTCGACCTTTGGTAATTTGGTTATAACCCTTGTAGGAATGTCCAAATGATAAACGGTTTGAAGCATTAGAAACTAGACTCGAAGATATTTCATTTGATAGGTTATTCATCACATAAATCCTTATATATATATATATGTATACTCGTCCAAAGTTTGGTCTTGTGCGTACTCATTTGGAACTTTAGTCTATCATGTAATTTCCAACTTGACCTAGACTTAGGGCTCTCCTTAGACCCCACATCACTTATAATATGCCTCGTATACTTATTATCATGCCCAATTTATATCCATCATATCAAGTGTTCTCGTCCGCACAAAAAATAATATAATTAGCACATATCAACTTTCTTAATAGCGCTTAAGTAGTTCGAAAATTTCTGGGGTGTTATAGGTTTTCAGAGAAAGCTATTGGGTAACGATTCTTAACTTATTTATGGTTATATTCCACTAATCTATAGTTGATTTCATCATTTAATTAAGGAATTGGGTTGAGAAATTTGGGGAAAAAGTTGGAAAGTTCTTCAACTAAGTTATTGAGTTTTGATTCGGATTTTGATATCGGATTTGGATAATTTTGGTATGAGTGAACTCGTGAGTGAATGGGTGTTCATATATTGTGACCTTTACCACATTCCGAGATGTGGGCCCGGGTCGACTTTTTGGGGCGATTTTCTAATTTCTTGCTTAAGCCTTGATTTCATTAATTAGATTAGTTTCTTATAGTTATATTTATGTATGTAATGTCTTTTGGTTAGATTTTGGGCCATTCGGAGTCGGAAAATCATGGAAAAGGCATTCTTACTGATTGATTAAGCTCGGTTCGAGGTTAGTGGCTTGCCTAACCTTGTGTGGGAGAAATCTCCTTAGGACTTAGTGTTGTTGTGATACTTCTGTGTTATGTGAGCGCCGTGTACGCGAGGTGACAAGTGCATACACGGGCTAATTTTTGTAAAAAACCGCTTTTTCACTGAGTAATAGTCTGTTATACCTTAATTGAGTTATACTAGCATGTGTAGTTATCCTGTTTAACCTAGTTTCGCATGTTTGTATGCCTTAAATGCTTATTTGAATTTTGTGCAGCATGTTTAGCTGAATTTCTGCCTTTATTTGATTTGTATCAACCTTAGCTGTAGAATTCTTGTCACCAATTTGAGTTGTGTGTTTACTTTTGGGACTATGAGGCAGTACCTCGGGAGATCCCTCTGCATATTTACTTTTGGGACTACGAGGCGGTACCTCGGGAGATCGCCCCTGTATATTCACTTTTAGGACTACGGGGTACCTCGGGAGATCCCCTGCACATTTACTTTTGATATTATGAGGCGGTACCTCGGGAGATCTCCTCGTATATTTACTTTTGGGACTACGATACGGTATCTCGGGAGTGCCCCTATTGTTATCTCATTGTCACGACCCAATTTAGGATCATGACCGACGCTTAGGAGCAAGTTCTCCCAAGTAAGCCTTATCGGTAATTTACAAAAAATCGGACAGAGTTTACCCTATTTTAGGACTATCCAAAAATTTAACCTGTCTTAGAAATCAACTACACAACCAACCTATATCGACCAAACAAGTTATAATCCTTATTCACGAAGTATTTCCAACACAACAATACAAACTTCATCTCGAAGTATACTACAGGAAAGTCTAATACGAGCCACAAGTCTATATCAATAAAAGAATACTTATGACACTCATAAAAATGACTATGGAGCGACTCTAAGAGTTTCAAGAAAGAGACTATAACAAATAAATAACAACATTTGCCCACGCGAATAAATGCGGGGCTCACCAGGAACTGCCAACTCGTGTACTCTAATTAACGGAATCCTCGCCTGCGTCTATTGTTGTCACTGTAAAAATAATAGCGGGGAGTGAGTCGCTAGCTCAGTGAGTAACAATACTTAACCACAATTATTTTTAATTGGGGACAAGTCAAAAAACATTCTTGTATAATAATCACAAAATAAAATGCCTTTTTTAAAACGGTAATAATAATTAGTCTCATCATGTGTTTCCTATAATAAACTCAATTTAACAATTCAGTAATAATCTCGGTAAATACTGTATCATAGCAAATCTTTATGTTTGGGAGATTTCCAAGAAATGATTATATAATCTGTATCACTGTGTGGACCCCTGCGTAAAAGGAGTCGTATATAGCTGTAGGTCCCTATTCGAGGGACAACTGTAATTGTATGCTAGTTCTACATTCCCACTAGCGAGAGCTATAACTGTAATCGGTAATCTATAAATACAAGGTGCACCAATCCTAACGAACCCGTCGTTAGCTACGAGATCCTTCAAAGTCTCCTCCCATTTATACCTTTTCTTGTAACCAATAAATATTCATAAGAAAGCATTTACAAAATAATAAAGGGCATATCAAAATATGTCTAGTAAATCCATTTCGGTAATGGTGACCATATCTCAGGTAACAGTAAAACATGTCTAGTAATAGTGAGAATATTTTAAATATCGGTGAATATCTCCAGTAAACTGTGCAGTACCATATCAAGTAAAGGACTTGTCCCACATGCAATTTCAAACATTCGGTAACGTATTTTATTTTCAAAATAACGTATAAACCATGCAGGTTATGAAAATACAAATTGTGATAAGATTACTACTCACAGTACTCGTGCAAAAATACCAACTGCGTCACCTCGTGCAATCCGTACGACTTCCTTCAATAAATCTATAATCACAGCATATCGATCCCGTATCAATTTTGTTGTTTAGGCTAATCCGTAACTAATTTACGATATCCAACTCCTGGAGTTCCACGTTAATTCTCAATTATTTTTCTTGAGTTGGATTTGTCCAGACCATGGGATAATTATTTTATATCTTAATCATGTTCCTTAAGTCATATGTATCTTTTGAGATTTTACTCTAGAAAATATAATTCCATACTGCTTTAAAAAACTTCTAAAATTTGCTTAAGTTAAATAGATCTGCACCTGCGAAAATAGATCCGCTCCTGCGACGTCGCTCCTGCGAGAGGGACCGCACCTGCGGACTGAGCGTCGCGCCTGCGGTCTCGCACCTGCGGCCCTAGGCTCGCAGGTGCGGGCACACCAGCAGTTTTTTCATGAGTTAAAACACCCCGTTAGCTACCTGAAACTCACCCGAGCCCTCGGGTCTAAAAACCAAAAACACACATGACTCCCAAAACATCCTACGGACTGATTCAAGAATTTATATCATCGAAACATCATCAAAATCATCGAATTAAACCTCAAACTCTTAGAATTTTCTTAAAACTTCATAAAGCTTAATTCTTTTTCCAATTTTGATCCGAAACATGTCATTTCAAGTCTGTTTTACACCAAACTTCACAAATAAGACACATAACATATATTAAACCTGTTCCGGGCTCCGAAACCATAATACGAGCCCGGTAACATGGTTTTCACATCAAAGTTCATTTTCAAAAGCCTTTATTATTTTCAGAAAACAATTTTCTTTAAAAATTAATTTCTCGGGCTTGGGACCTCGGAATTCGATTCCGGGCATACGCCCAAGTCCCATATTTTCCTACGGACCCTCTGGGACCGTCATATCACGGGTTCGGGTCTGTTTACCAAAAATATTGACCAAAGTCAACTTCATTCATTTAATTGTTATACAAATTCCATTTTCATCAAAATTTCACATAGAAGCTTCCCGGCTACACGCCCGGGCTGCGCACTCATATCGAGGTGAGATTAACGGAGGCTTTCAGGGCCTCGAAACACAGATTTAGCTGAATTTACTTAGGATGACCTTTTGGGTCATCACATTTACCGAGGTTAGGCTTGGCAAAAACTGGGTACCGTTGTGGTGTACTCATGCTATTCTTCTGCACATATTTTGTGTGCGGATCCATGTGCTTCTTATCAGCCCCGCTATTAGATGAGAGTGCTTGTTGCTGTACGGAGACTTCAAGGTGCATCAGCCGCGTCCGTAGACCTCAGAGTCCCTTTCTATTCCCTTTTTCCGTATTTTTACTTAGATTCTGATGTATAGAGATACTAGTATTTCTTCTGTAACTTGTGACTTATGACTACCGGGTTTTGGGAAAATACTGTGTATACTCGATTGTTGGGTTTTGTACATGTCGAGCGGAATCTTATCAGTTATTTAATTATTCTGTTGTAGTTTAGATGTTAATTTGGCTTTTATTTTTGTGATTCCGCAATTTGTTAGGCTTACCTAGTCGTCGAGACTAGGTGTCGTCACGACGTCTTACGGAGGGAGAATTGGGTCGTGACACTTCTATGACCATAGACCAAGCCAGCCTCATCCGCATCTGCAATCACTCCTCCGCACATGTGGATTCGTAGATGGAGATATTTCTTCGCACATGTGATCCTAGTTGGGCAAAGCCAGCTTCGCTTCTACGATAAACTCCTCGCTTTTGCGAGTCCGCACCTGCAGTCAATCCCTCTGCATATGTGATGACACCAAATGGTTAAAAACCTAAGCAATGAGACTAAGTCCAAAATTGATCTGGATTTAATCCGGATCACACCCCGGGCCCTGGGGACCCCATTCGAGTATACCAACAAGTTTCAAAACACATAAAGGACCTACCAACAAGTTTCAAAACACATAAAGGACCTACTTGAGGCTAAACATCACGTTAAAAAACATCGATTCTACAAATCGCTACCCCATTTCAAGCCTGTGAAACTACGAACTTCCAAATTCGAAACTAATGTCGATTCATACAAAAATAACTCCGGTTGACTTCAAATTTTGCACCGGCATGATAGATCTATTCTAACTTCCAGTATCAGGATCCGATCCCGATATCAATAAAGTCAACTTCCGGTCTGTCACGACCCAAAATCCAACTAGTCGTGATGGCACCTAACTCAACCCGCTATGTAAGTCAATAACCAACTATCAAATTTAATGAGTTTTCTTAAGTGAAGAAAAGATAATGCAACTTCTTTTATACAAGAATTTCCCAAGGACGAGTAGTACAAATCATGAGCTTCTAAGATTTAGATTTTTACAAAGCTGAATTGAAATAAGTACAAAATTTGTTCGAAATATAAACAAACAGAATTCGAATCTAATGCTACCAAAGACAATTGTTAGACATAACTGGAACACAAGTACATCTTCAAATCCATCTCCCGCCGTACGCAGCAACATTAGCATCCAACATCTGCACGCAAGATGCAGAAGTGTAGTATGAGTACAACCGACCCCATGTACTCAATAAGTAACAAACATAACCTTAGGTTGAATGTAGTGATGAGCTGGGACAAGGGTCAGATTCCGACTCCAATAACCAGCAATAGCTTATAACAATATAAGAAAAATGGTACAAGAAAATAACTCAGATGTAAGATGCTCAACTCGTTCACAGTTACTGAAAGATAGGCATGCTTTTCAAGTATAGCAGTAAATCCCAAATCTTTCACCTAAAACACTAAAAGCATATGAATAAGTTTGAAAATTGTGATTTTCCCAAAAACCTTTCAACAATAAATAAGATGTTTCATTTTTAGATAGCATGAGGAAATACATATCTATATCTACAAGTCAATATACAAGCGAAATCATGAATATCACCAAAACCAGATAGCTAAAGGAAATGCATCTTTATGCATGTATCTCAAGTATGCATGTCAAATGCAATGTATCTCAGTGATGAACTCATGTACTCACACTCTCACAGTACTCAATCTCAGTGTCTCGTATTCTCACTCTTCATGCTCAGTACCCAGCACACCGAGTCACCCAATATTGTACAACGAAGATCCAATCCAAATGTAAATAAACCAAGGCAGATCCAACCCAATGCAAATGAACCAAAATGCAAATAAACTAGGGCAGATCCAGTCCAATGCAAATGAACCAGGGCAGATCTATCCAAATGTAAATGAATGCTAGCAATTTCTCCCACTGTGGATGTGCAGACTCTAGAGGGGCCGATCCAGCCCAAGTGTTGTAATAAGCCAAATCTTGGCATGAATCAATAAAGCATGATGCGGCGTGCAGCTCGATCCCATAAATATCACTCACAACAGGCCCTCGGCCTCACTCAGTCATCAATCTCTCTAGTCTCTCAGGCTCACAACATTCATGGTAAGTAGCCCTAATCAATGATACGAGATGTGACAATATACAATAACAGAGACTGAGATATGATATGAAATGATGAATGCGACTGAATACATAACTGCAATTAAGCAAAGAACGACCATTGTGGGTCCCAATAGTTCCATCATATATCCTAAACATGATTTCTAGCATAAATTACAGCTCAAGTGCTCTAAAACACGGAGTACAGTAAAAAATGTTCAGATAAGATAGCTACACAGTTTCATGGAATCGACTAAATCACAATTCACACGGTGTACGCCCTCATTCCCATCACCTAGCATGTGCGTCACCTCAACGTCAATCACATAACATGTAATTCGGGGTTTTGTACCCTCAGCACCAAGTTTAGAAAAATTAATTACCTCGAAAAAGACAAATCTAATACCGAGCAATCCAAATGATGCTCCAAAAATGCCATCGCGCGCATTCCAACCTCTGAATGGCTCAAAAATAGCCAAAAGCAACTCAAATACATCAAATAATGTCAAAGGAAACAAACCCAATCGATAAAGGTCGAATCTTTAATCAATAGCCCAAAACCAACCAAAACGTCAAATCCGAGCCCGCGCCTCGAAACCTGACGAAACTTATAAAATCTGACAACCCATTCAGTTATGAGTCCAACCATACTAGTTTCACCCTAACTCGATTCCGAATCGATGTTCAAAACGCAAAAACCCACTCGATGAAACTTTATGCTAAAACCCCCAATTTCTCCTTACAATTCATAATCCAAATGCCATAATCGAAGACAGATTCATGAAATATGATCAAAAGTGAATAGAGAACACTTACCCCAATCCGCGTGGTGAAAATCTCTTCAAAAATGGCCTCAAACCGAGCCCTAAATCTCAATATATGATTAAAGAACAAAAAGCTCAATGTATAGGTTCTGCCCAACGGTTTTCGCATTAGCGACAAAATTTCCACTTCTGCGAACACGCACATGTGGCCCAATCTTCACTTCGTGACAAATCAAACTCAGCAGCCATCGCTTATGTGGAACATCACTTCGCACCTATGCGCCCGCAGGTGCGGCTCTACCATCACACATGTGCCATACCTCGCCCATGCGACCCAAGGCACCACTTCCGTGCTTCCGCAGGTACGGCCCATTTCGCATCTGCAGGGCCTTGCTCCCAGTTCCACTTCCGCTCCTGCTACTCTTTTGTCATTTTTTCAGCTCCGCACTTGCGCCTAACTCCGCAGGTGTAGTCACACTAGAACCAGCACCCTTAGCAATTTGCAACATGCAATAAATAATCTGAACCTCATTCGAAGCTCACCTGAGCCCCTCGAGGCCCAATCTAAATATACCAAAAAGTCCCATCACATAACACGGACCTACTTTAGGCCTTAAATCACGCATAACAACATCGAAACGATGAATCGTACCATAAATCAAACTTAGTAAACTTTTGATCTTTCAAATTCCAAAACTCGCGCCGAACATATCAAATGAACTCGGAATGAACTCAAATATTGCACACAAGTCCTAAATGAAAAATCGAAGCTATTCCAATTTTCGGAACCACAATTTGAATCTGATATCCTCAAAGTCAACTCTCGGTCAAACTTATGAGATTTCCAAACCTTCAAATTCTCAACTTTTGCCAATTAGCGTTGAAAGCTTCTAGAAATATCCAAATGCAAATTCGGGCCTACATCCAAGTCCAAAATCACCATCTAGACCTAGTGGAATCATCAAAACTCCATTCCGGGGTAAAATGCACCAAATTTAAACTTGGTTAACTCTTCCAACTTAAAGCCAAACATGAAATTCATTCTTCCAAATCACTTCCCAAGACTTCAAATAGATAAATAGAATGCAAATGCTCAAAACAATCATCTGCTATTTTAAAAGGTCAAGCTTTCCTATCTTCTAAACCTTAAATTTCCTTACTTTCACCAATTCATTTCGATACGACCTGTGGACCTCCAAATCAACATCCGAACACACTTCTAATACCTAAATCACCATACGGAGCTATTGGAATCATCAAAACACCATTTCGGAGCCGCCTATACAAAAGTCAAACTACAGTCAGCCCTTTCAACTTAAAGCTTCGACTTAGGGACTATATGTCCCATTTTATTCTGAAACTCCCTAGAAACCAAAACCAAACACCTCGGCAAGTCACATAATCATAATACAACATAGATGAGGCAATAAATAGGGGGTCGGGGATAAAATACTCAAAACGATCGGTCATGTCGTTACATTCATGGTAATGAGGCATCGAGTCAGGACAAAGTGAAGACTATGATTTTCCTTCGACAACACCTGGATGAAGGATTGAAAGTTGAATATCTGACAGTGAAAGATCCACTTGAATTATGGATGGTTTGAAAGAAAGGTATGACCACCTTAAGGCAACAGTATTGCCAAGGGATCGTTATGAGTGGATACACTTACGGTTGCAAGATTTTAAGATCATAAACGACTAAAATCATATTTTGTTGAGAATAACTTCCCAATTAAAATTATGCGGAGAAGCTATAAACTATGAGGACTTGTTGGAAAAGACTCGTGCAACTTTTCATGTCTCAAACATGGTGTTACAACAGCAATATCATGAAGGGGGTTTCAGAAAATATTCTGAGTTGATCTCATATCTTTTGGTGGCTGAGCAACATAATACCCTTTTGTTGAAAACTCACGAGGCCCGCCCTGCGTGTGGAAGTGAATGTTCTAGCAGCGCGTGGTAAGTTTGAAAGAAAACAAAATAATTATCGTGGCGAAATGAATTTTCGTGGGTGTGACGAGGGACGATAGAATAATCATCATCGTGGTGATATGTATAAAAAGAAAAATAATATGGGTTCTCAAAACAATCATTCAAGAGGAAAAGGCAATAATTGTCATCGTTGTGCTGTAAAAGGTCACTGGAAAAATGAATGGTGTGTGCCTAAATAATTTTTAGGCTTTATCAAAATTCCATCAATAGAAAGACTAATAATGTTAGAGCCTCTTCTGCTAATGCTGAGGGAAATCATATTTTTAAAGGTGATGATTTTCAAGACCTCGATGATATTATTAATTTGGAAGTTGGAGAATTCTTTGGAGATCAAAACTAAAGTTTGTCCATTTTATCAGGGAATATAACTATGTTATTGCTTTTGTTTCTGTGTTTTAATTGTCTTGTTCTTTCGTAAATTATTTTAATTCTCAAGTATTTTAAGTTATTGTTACCTTTTCGTATTTCTTATGATATGATTTTTTTTTATGAAGAAAATAAACTTCCCCCACCTTCAGTTGAATCCAAGATGAGTAATGAAGATATATGTTTTCTGGATAGTACTACAACTAACAATATAATAAGAGAAAAGAAATATTTCTCTTACTTGGTTATGAAAAAGGCCTATGTTAACACAATATCAAGTAATACAAAATTAATTGAGGGTTATGGAATAGCAGCTTTATTAATACCTGGTAGAACAATATTGGCTATAAATAATTCTTTGTATTGTATTAAATCTCAAAGAAACTTGTTGAGTTTTAAGGCTATTCACCAAAATGGATACCATGTTGAGACTGCCAATGAAGGAAAGGTTGAATACATTTATATTACTACAATAAAAACGAAAAAAGACGTATACATGAAAAGTTACCCGCATTTTCCTCTGGCTTGTACCATACAAGTATTAGTGTGGTTAAATCACATGCCATAGTAAATAAGAAGTTTACTGATTCTAATGATTTTACTATTTGGCAGGATTGATTGGGCCCTCTCGGTCATAATATGATGCGCAAAATAATTGATAATTCACATAGGCACACATTGAATAATCACACCATACAAGTATTAGTGTGGTTGAATCACATGCCATAGTAAACAATAAATTTACTGATTTTTATAATTTTACTGTTTGGCATGACTGATTGGTCCATCTCGCTTCTAATATGATGCGCAAAATAATTGAGAATTCACATGGGCACACATTGAAGAATCAGAAGATTCTAAAATCTAAGGAATTCTCTTGTGCTGCTTGTTCTCAAGGAAAATTGGTTATTAGACCATCAATAGCTAAGGTTGGAATGAATCCCCTACATTTCTGAACTTATACAGGGTGATATATGTGGGACCATGCACCCTCCATGTGGACCATTCAAAAATTATATGATTTTAATATATGTATCTATTGATGGTCACATATGTGCTTGTTATCAACTCGCAATATGTCGTTTGCCAAATTGTTGGCTCAAATAATAAAGTTAAGAGAATAATTTCCAGATTATGAAATTAAGATAATTTGTCTTGATAATGCGGGTGAATTTGCATCTCATACCTTTAATGACAATTATATACCAACTAGGATGACAATTGAGCATCCAGCTGCTCACATTCATACTCAAAATGGTCTAGCATAATCATTTATCAAACGCCTCCAGTTAATGAGACCAATACATATGAGAATAACACTTTCCATTTCCATATGGGGTCATTCTATTTGCATGCAGCAACACTTGTGCAGATAAATATCACAAGTTATCATGAAGTCTCCCAATTAAAATTGGCTTTTGGTCAGGGGTCACATATTTCACATCTTAGAATTTTTGGTTGTGCGTTATATATCTAATTTCTCCACCAAAACACACAAAGATGTTTCTCCAAAGAAGATTGGAGATATATATATTGGGTATGAATCGTCTACTATTATAAAATATTTGGAACCTATAACTAGAGATTTATTTACGAAAAGATTTGTTGATTGCAATTTTGATAAATTAGTATACCCAACATTAGGGGGAGAAAATAAACAGCTGAAAAAGGAGATAGATTTGAATGTATTATCAGTATCTCATTTAGATCATCGAACAAATCAATGTAAGCAAGCACTTTAAAATATAATTATCTGCAAAATATTATAAATCAACTACTAGATGCATTCATTGATCTACCAGGGGAGACAAAATCACATATTCCGACTGCTAATGCTCCAATTTGAGTTGATATCCCGACTGGACAATCAATTAATGCAAAGGAGTCTAGACGCGTTTGAAACATGGTAGACAAATCGGTTCTAAAGATAAAACTTCTCAAAGAAGGAAAGGAGAAAATGATCAAGGTGATCATAATACGAAGGTAGTGGCTCAAGAGAGCCATGTGACATAATAAATTATAAGACCTTAGGGAAGGTCTAGGTACCTAAAAATAATGAGCATGAAGATTCAATAAGTTTTGTCTCTACCAAAAAAAAGGTAGAACTGAAATAATATCATTGTTGGCATTATTTTTGCGTATGATGTTGTTATTGAAATAATGCAACAAGATGAGGATCTTAAACCAAAATCTGTTGATGAATGTAAACAGAAAAATAATTGGCCAAAATAGAAAGATGTTATCCGGGCAGAATTAACTTCAATTGAAAAAACATAATGTCTTCAGACCTATAGTTCAAACACTTGAAAGTGTAAAGCCGGTAGGGTACAAATGGGTTTTTGTGCGACAACGAATGAGAAAAATAAAGTCGTTAGATATAAAGCGCAACTTGTGGAAAAGGGGTTTTCGCAAAGGCTTGACATTAATTATTTGGAGACATATTCTCCAGTGGTGGATGTTACCACCTTCAGGTATCTCATAACTATGATAGTGCATGAAAAATTTGATATGCGTCCAATGTATGTTGGCACAACCTATTTGTATGGATCATTAGACAGTAAATCATTTTATGAAAATACACGGAGGATTTAAAGTTCCTGAAGCATATAAAACTTTTCGTGAAACTTGTTTCATTAAGCTTCATAAATCCTTATATGGATTGAAACAATCGGGGTCGTATGTGGTACAATCGCCTGAGTAAATACCTATTGAAAGAAGGGTGCATATATTATCCAATCTGTCCTTTTATCTTTATCAAAAGTTATGGATATGAATTTGTTATAATCGCTATGTATGTTGATAGTATAAATATTATTGGAACCTCTAGGGAGATTCCGAAAGTAGTAGACTGTTTGAAGAAAGAATTTTAAATGAAAGATCTGGGAAAGACAAGATTTTGTCTTGGTCTACAAATAGAGTATATAAGAAATAGAATATTTGTCCATCAATCAACTTACACGGAAAAGATCTTAAAGCGATTCTATATGGATGTAGCACATCCATTGAGTACACTGATTGTTGTGAGATCACTTTATATAAAGAAATATCTATTCCAACCTCATAAAATATGAAGAGCTTCTTGGTGCCCAAATACTATATCTTAGTGCAATTGGGACGTTAGTGTGTCTTGCCAATAATGTTTTACCAGATATTGCTTTCTCGGTAATCTTGTTGGCAATATTTAGTTCTTCTCAACACAAAGGCACTTGAATGGTATTAAGCATATATTCAGATACATCCGAGGGACCATTTATATGTGTTTACAAATTCAATTCATCACTTATTATGTCACGACCCAAAATCTAACCATGGTCGTGATGGCGCCTATTGTGTTACAAGGCAAGCCTATTTCTCAAAATACTACTACTAATTTAACTATAAGAATTTAATAAAATATTTTTAACATTTGAATTTTTTTTCATAAACTAAATCAACTCTAAATATCATATTAAAAATACAGAATTGAGCCCCAAACATCGGGGTGTCACTAAGTCATGAGCGTCTAAAACTATGAACTAAGATATATAAATTGTCTTAATGTCCAAGAGAAGAAATGACAAAAGGAGTAACAAGGTCCTGTGGATGGTAGTAGCTACCGTGCAGTATCCAAATATAGCCGGCCTGAACTCATCGATCGCTGCGCTCTAACGCACCTGGATCTGCATATAAAGTGCAGGGTGTAGTATGAGTACAACCAACCCAGTAGTAACAGGAATAACTAAGGAACTGAGTAGTAGTGGCGAGCTAAGAATAACAATCCAATTATTTCTTTTCACAATTAAGAATAAACGAAAATAAACTGGTAAGTTCCATAATCAACAAATACTACAAGGAAATTAACAAGTAAATGCAGCAACAACAAAAGTAATTGAAACCTCACAGCAACGCCACTCTATCACTCAGCACTCGGCACTTGCACTCAGCACTCAATACACACTCTCAATAGGTGCATGCACTGACATGGGGTGTACAGACTTCGGAAGGGCTCCCAAAGCCCAAGCGTTTGTCACGACCCCAAATCCTAACAGGCCGTGATGGCGCCTATCGTGGAACTAGGCTAGCCAACCATCACATTACTACGCTTTTGTTCAATTTTGACAGTTCACAATATAACAATAAGCAAGCAACCATATCATCAAATAATACAATTAAGTCTTAGTGTCCCCCTAATATTCTA
This sequence comes from Nicotiana undulata, assembly GCA_005239495.1. Taxonomy (NCBI): domain Eukaryota; kingdom Viridiplantae; phylum Streptophyta; class Magnoliopsida; order Solanales; family Solanaceae; genus Nicotiana; species Nicotiana undulata. The sequence continues at coordinate 17,295 of ML286276.1, read as the reverse complement.
AACAACCTCTCAAGAACTGGAGTCAATAGACATGAGCATCTATGGAAATAAATCTAACTCTTCTAAAACTATAATATATGTCTCTGAGTCAAATGCTAAAAACATAATAAGGAAGGGAAGTGGAGAAGTTGTGGACGCTGGACAACTACCTCGAAATCCCGTAAACAACTGCTATCAAACTGAGACAGCTACTGCTCCGAACCGTCACCTGAATCTGTGCACAGAGGCACAGGGAGTCTTTATGAGTACGCCAACTCAGTAGTAATGAAAATAAATCACAGTCTGAGTAATATAAACACACAGAACATGTACACAATTCCACAAACCGGTAAAACACCAAGTCACCATGTAGTATTCATCAAATAATGAGTTCGAAATCGGTTTCAAGAAATCCCTTGAAAACAAGTGCAATATCAGTATATCTCAATAAAATTCTCAGTAAAACCTGTTTGAAAACGAAGTAATCATAGTTTGAAAACTCAGTAAAAATCTTCATAAACTACCCCTCGGGCCGTAATCATTTCTCGTAACAATTTCTTTCAGTATCAGCCCATCAAGCAACCTCACAATCACTCTGCCCATCAGGCAACCTCACAATCACTCTGCCCATCAGGCAACCTCACAATCACTCTGCCCATCTAGTAACCTCACATTCATTTTGCCCATCAGGCATCACTCAATCGGTATTGGCGCTCACTGGGGGTGTGTTACAGACTCAGGTGGGGCTCCTACAGCCCAAGCGCTATAATAATCCACAGCATGGCATAAATCACACACAATATAGGCCCGCAGCCTCACTCATATCATATCATCCTCACAATATAGGCCAGCAGCCTCACTCAGTCAGACACTCTCAATTTG
>ML286272.1:5470-21516 GCA_005239495.1 Nicotiana undulata | reverse complement strand
GCTGCTTCAAATCACGGTACATCTTCGTCGCACCCGGATGAACAGAATATCGAGAACTGTGGGACTCTTCTAGAATTCTCTTCCTCAGGCCATCAATATTAGGAAACATAAACGACCCTGGAGCCTCAAAACACCATCCTCGCCCAAAATAACCTCCTTGGCCCTGCCTTGGACCACCGTATCCCGAAGCTCTACAAGGCATGGATCATCAAACTGTCGAGCCTTAATCTCCTCCAACAATAAATACTGAGCAACTACATGAGCCAAAACTCGACGAGGCTCCGAAAGGTCAAATCTCACAAGGCGATTGGCCAAGGATTGAATGTCCAAGGCTAAAGGTCTCTCCTCAGCTGCAATGTAGGCCAAGCTATACATACTCGCTGCCCTCCTGCTAAAACCATCTGCTACTACACTCTCCTTGCCCGGGTGATATAGAATAGTGAGATCATAGTCTTTTAACAACTCAAGCCACTTCTGTTGCCTCAAATTAAGATCCCTCTGCTTAAAAAAATGCTGCAAACTGCGGTGGTCTGTATAAACCTCACAAGACACACCATACAAGTAGTGCCTCAAAATCTTCAAAGCATGAACAATCGCCGCCAACTCTAAGTCGTGCACAAGATAATTCTTTTCATGAACTTTCAGCTGGCGTGAAGCATAAGAAATAACCCTGCCATCCTGCATCAACACACATCCCAACCCGACTCGTGAAGCGTTGCAATAAACAGTATACATCCCATAAGCGGAAGGCAACGTCAGAACTGGTGCTGAGGTCAAAGCTGACTTTAGGTTCTGAAAGCTCGCCTCACACTCGTCGGACCACCGAATAAGGGCATTCTTCTGAGTCAATCTTGTCAATGGAGCTGCAATAGAAGAGAACCCTTCCACGAATCGGCGATAATAACCTGGTAGGCCCATGAAACTCCTGATCTCTGTAGCTGAAGTAGGACGCAACCAACTCTGAACCGCCTTAATCTTCTGAGGGTCAACCTTGATACCTTCTCCAGATACCACACGCTCCAAAAAATTCCACGGAATCTAACCAGAACTCGCACTTGGAGAACTTAGCATACATCTTCTGTTCCCGCAAGGTCTGGAGCACAACTCTCAAATGCTGCTCATGCTCACCCAGGCTCCGCGAATAAATTCAGATGTCATCAATGAAGACGATGATGAAGGAATCAATATACGGCCTGAATACCCTATTCATAAAGTCCATGAATGCTGCTGGGGCATTAGTTAAACCAAAGGACATCACAAGAACTCATAATGGCCATATCGGGTACGAAATGCAGTCTTCGGAACATCTGAGGCCCGGATCTTCAACTGATGATAACCCGATCTCACATCAATCTTGGAAAACACAAGAGCACCCTGCAACTGGTCAAATAAATCATCGACGCGCGGCAGGGGATACTTATTCTTAATAGTAATCTTATCCAGCTGGCGGTAATCAATACACATCCGCATAGACCCATCCTTCTTCTTCACAAATAGGACTGGAGCACCCCACGACGACACACTCGACCTGACGAACCCCTTAGCCAAAAACTCCTAAAGTTGCTCCTTTAACTCTTTCAACTCCTTACGAGCCATACGATACGGGGGAATGGAAATAAGCTGAGTATCTGGAGCTAAATCAATACAGAAATCAATATCTCGATCTAGAGGCATGCCTAGAAGATCTGAAGGAAATACGTCTGAAAACTCTCGTACCACTGGCACTGAATAAATGGTCGAAGACTCGGCGGTGGTGTCCCGCACATAAGCAAGGTAATCCAAACAACCCTTCTCGACCATATGCCGAGCCTTCATGAAGGAAATGACTCGGCTGGATGCACTAACTGAAGAACCTCTCTACTCTAGCCTAGGCGACTCATGCATGGCTATTGTGAAGAAGAAGGATGAGTCTATGCGGATGTGTATTGATTACCGCCAGGCTGAGTCACCATGGGTAGTCTTGCTTATATTCCGGTCGGGGAGCGACTGCTTGCTTTAGATGTTCAGGCTTTAGCCAATCGGTTCATGAGGTTTGATGTTTATGAGATTGGTAGTGTTTTAGCTTATACTATGGCTCGTTCTTCATTGTTTGATCGTATTCGGGACATGCAGTACGATGATCGTCATTTATGTGTCCTTAGGGATATGGTTCGGCACGGAGGTGCCAAGCAAGTTACAGTTGATGATGATGGAGTCTTGAGGATGCAGGGCCACAGTTGTGTGCCCGATGTCAATGGCCTTCGTGAGTTGATATTGCAGGAGGCCCATAGTTCCCGGTACTCCATTCATATAGGAGCCGCAAAGATGTACCAGGATTTGCGGCAACATTATTGGTGGCGGAGGATGAAGAAAGATATTGTGGCATATGTATCTTGGTGCTTGAACTGTCAGCAGGTTAAGTACGAGCACCAGAGACCCGATGGTTTGATGCAGCGGATTGAGATTCCTGAGTGGAAGTGGGAGCGTATCACCATGGATTTTGTAGTTGGACTCCCACGGACTCAGAGGATGTTTGATGCGGTATGGGTCATTGTGGATAGGCTGACCAAGTCAGCAGACTTCATTCCGGTATCAGTTTCGTATTCTTCTGAGAGATTGGCAAAGATCTACATCAGGGAGATTGTTCACCTGCATGGTGTGCCTGTGTCCATCATTTCTGACCGAGGTACTCAGTTTACCTCCCACTTTTGGAGAGTATTTCAGCGTGAGTTGGGCACCCGGGTTGAGTTGAGTACAACGTTTCATCCTCAGACAGACGGACAGTCCGAGCGTACTATTCAGATCTTGGAGGATATATTACGCACATGTGTCATTGACTTTGGAGGTTCATGGGACCAGTTTTTTCCTTTAGCTGAGTTTTCCTACAACAACAGCTATCACTCGAGCATTCAGATGGCTCCTTATGAGGCATTGTATTGTAGGCGGTGTCGGTCGCTACTTGGGTGGTTCGAGCCGGGGGAGGCTAGGTTGTTGGGTTCAGAGTTGGTACAGGATGCCTTGGATAAGGTGAAGATAATTTAGGATAGACTCCGTACAGCTCAGTCCAGGCAGAAGAGTTATGCAAACCGCAGAGTTCGTGATTTGGCATACATGGTAGGAGACCGGGTATTTCTTCGGGTGTCGCCCATGAAGGGCGTGATGAGGTTCGGAAAAAGGGCAAGTTGAGCCCAAGGTACATTGGTCCCTTTGAGATTCTTGAGAAGGTAGGAGAGGTGGACTACATACTTGCTTTGACATCGAGTTTATCATCCGTGCATCCGGTGTTTCATGTATCTATGCTTCGAAAGTACCTTGCTGATCCCTCTCATGTGCTAGACTTCAGTAGTGTCCAGTTGGACAAGGATTTGACTTATGAGGAGGAGCCGGTAGCCATATTAGCCCTATTGAGGCAGCTACCTGGGAGTCCGAGTCTGATATGCGGAGCCGATATCCCCATCTTTTCCCCGATTTAGGTACCTTTCTATGTTCGTCCGAGGACGAACGTTTGTTTTAGAGGTGGAGATTGTGATGACCCAAAAGGTCATCCCATGTATTTTTAATTGAATCTGTGTTCTGAGATCATAAAAACCTCCTTCTATCTCACCTCAATTTGCGTGCGTAGCCCGGACGTATAGCCGGTAAGGCGTTATGTGAAAAACGGAAGAAATTGACAACTTTGTAGTCGAATTTTAACTAAGTTGACTTTGGTCAACATTTTTGGTAAATGGACCCGTACCCATGATTTGACGGTCCCGGAGGGTCCGTAGAAAAATATGGGACTTGGGCGTATACCCGGAATCAAATTCCGAGGTCACAAGTCCAAGAAATGAATTTTTAAAAGAAATTGTTTTCTGAAAATATAAAAGGTTTTTGAAAGTGTAATTATGTGTTAAACCTGTGGTATCGGGCCCGTATCTTGGTTCCGGAGCCCGGTACAGGTTCGATATAATATTTGTGTCATATCTTTGAAATTTGGTAAGAAACAGAATTCATTTGACGTGATTCAGACCATCAATGCAAATTTTGAAGTTTTAGAAGTTTTTGGAAAAGTTCCTTGATTTTGGGGTTTAATTCGATGCTTATGATGTTGTTTTGGTGATTTGATTACACGAATAGGTCTGTAGGATGTTTTTGAGTTTGTGTGTATATTTGGTTTGGAGTCCTGAGGGCTCGGATGTGTTTCAGATAGGTGACAGGGTGTTTTGAACTTTAAAAATCTGGTGTTTTTGCACAGATCTGGTGTCTGATGAAATACCCTTCGCGAACGCGTGCTAACACTCGCGAATGCGAAGAGAAATTTGGTAAGGCCTGGGATTTACTCTACACGAACGCGTAGAGGGAGACGTGAACGCGGAGCACTGGACAGTGTCTCTACGCGAACGCGTCCCCAGGGGTGCGAACACATAGAGTATAGGGTTCGGCGGGGGCTGGGTAGTCTTAATGCTACGCGAACACGGCCTATAGAACGCGAATGTATAGGCCTGGAAGGCTAGATCTTCGCAAACGCGGCCAAGGACTCGCGATCGTAGAGGTCAAATGAGTCAGACCTTCGCGTAAGCGAAGGGTAATTTTGCCTAGTGATTTCTTTTAGCCCAAAACAGAACACTTACGGGATTTTTACCCCATTTTCACAACTTCTTCTTCTCCACATCTCTTTGGGCGATTTTTGAAGGGAAACTTCACCATAGCTTCATATGTATGTGATCCTAAACTCATTTTCTTCCATTTTTATCAACACCCATTAGCTTTCTAGGCCTAAAACATGAGATTAAGCGTAGAAAATTAGGGATTTGGGTAGAGTTAGGGCTTTTTGATTAATTGGGAATTTGACCTCGTTTTGGGGTCGGATTTCAAAACAAATTATATATTCTGGCTCGTGGGTGAATAGGTGATCGGATTTTGGTCCGAACCTCGTGTTTTGACCAAGCGGGCCCGGGGTCGATTTTTGGATTTTTGGGAAGAATGTTAGAAAGTCTATAATTAAGCATTGGAAGTGAATTGTTTAGCAATTATTGATGTTATTGAGTCGATTATATCTAGATACGATTGATTTGGAGTCTGGTTCAAATTGAAAAGCGGTGCTTGAGGCTTGATTTTGATCGTGGAGGTCGAGGTAAGTGTTTGGCCTAACCTTAGCTTGAGGGAATAGGTGTTGAGTCTTATTTGCTACGTGTTTATTCCATGTTCAATGTATAGGTGAGGTGACGAGTACCTATATGTTGTGGTCAAGGATGCCCGTGAGTCGAATATGAGTAATTATGTGATTTTCATTGAGGTTTATTGTGTTATGGACTTAATATCAATTTGGCAGTTATTCATTTGATGAAAATCCTTGGTTGGGAATATGGTTGAGTATTTGTTCGGTTGAGGAATATTTTGTTAAACTATACACTTGTGTAGGATTGGTTATAGTTGTGTTCCTTGCCGGGACGGTATTATTCATGTTGATTGTTTCTTTGCATTTATGGTTTCTTATTGGTTATTTTCTTGCCAAACTGTTATTTATGTTGTTTATGCACGAGGGGACATTCCGTGCCATGTTTGTGTTATTTATGCACGAGGGGACATTCCGTGCCGTGTCATGATATTTATGCACGAGGGGACATTCCATGCCGTATTTATGATATTTATGCACGAGGGGATATTCCGTGCCATGTTTATGTTATTTATGCACGAGGGGACATTCCGTGTCGTTTTACGATATTTATGCACGAGGGGACATTCCGTGCCGTGTTTATGATATTTATGCACGAGGGGACATTCTGTGTCGTGTTTGTGATATTTTATGCACGAGGGGACATGCCGTGCCATTTCTATTTACTTGTTTGTTCAGTGTTGTTAATTCTTGTTATTACTTAAATACTTCAATTGTTGCTCTGTTTCGTCATTTCAGTAATTGCTACCCCTTTTTCCCTGCATGTATTTCCCCTGTTTTTGTACTTAACTGCTTATTTCCTGTCATTGTTTCCTTTATGTATTATTAAACTGCACAACTGATATTATTTGTCGTGTCCTAGTCTCGTCACTACTTCGCCGAGGTTAGGCTCGGAACTTACTCAGTACATGGGGTCGGTTGTGCTGATACTACACATGCACAATTTTTATTGTGCAGATCACGGTACAGGACCCAGTGGATACTGATCTAGGTGGCTTCCTTCGTTCCATCAGGCGACACTGAGGTAGTCCTGCAGGCGTCCGCAGGCCTTGGCGTCACCTTCTATCCTATTTCCTTCCTGTCTTTATGCATTTCTGAGGCAGTAGTACTTTGTTTGTTCAGACCTCTATTTGTGGTATTCCTAGACAATCCATGAAACTGTGACACCAAATTCTAGGAATTGTTATTATGGATTTCGTATTTGTATGTAATTAAGTTGTTAGATTCTATTTCTTCCGCACTTTTATTTATATCGATCTTGTATATAACCTATTAATTATTAAAAATAAAGAAACAAGTTAGAATAACCGGTAATGTTGTCTTGCCTAGCGGTTCAATATTAGGCGCAATCACGGTCCCGACGGTGGGGAATTCGGGTCGTGACAGTTTTTGATGTCATTTTGATAATTTGATCGCACGATCAAGTCCATATGATTTTTTAGACTTGCGTGCATGTTTGTTTTGGAGCCCCGAGGGCTTGGTTGAGTTTCGGATATTCTTAGGCTATATATATTGTGCTTGTATTTGATGTTTCATCATTGTGTCTTCAAGCATAAATGATACCACATTAAGAAAATGAGATCCAAATTTAGTTTTTATTGAACCATTAGATACGTATCGTAATTATGGAGCCATAGGAAAAAGAATCATCGAATTTGGACATCGTGTAAGGAAGTTATGCTCATTTTCTTGTTGGGAAAACAATGCTGGTTTTCTGGTGTGCCCAGTTCGCAAATGCGAACTTTTTGTCGCAAATGCGACTTTTTCCTAGCTACCTCTTTTTTGCAATTGCGCACCCTGGGTCGCAAATGCGACATCTGCAACCTGGTAAGTATGATTTTAGAGGAGATTTTCACCCATTTTTCAATTTTCTCAAACCTTAAACCTCCATAGGTGATTTTTCAAAGACCCAAACTTCTCCAAACCATTGGTAAGTGATCTCTAACTAATTTCTTTCAATTCCCAACAACTTTAAACAAGAATTAACCAAAAATCTAGAGTTTTCATTGTAAAAATTTGGGTTTTGGGTAGAACTTAGGAATTTTAAATTTTGGGGAATTGGACCTCGAATTGAGGTCGGATTCCAATACCAATTGTATATTCGTGCTAGGGGGAGATTGGGTAAACGGGTTTTGGTCTGAACTTCGAGTTTAGACCAAGCGGGTCTGGAGTCGAATTTTTGAAATTTAATAGGGAAACTTAGGAAAAAAATGGCTTTTCAATAAAAATGATTGCTTTAGGCTATGATTGATAACATTGAACAAATTGTGATTAAATTCGAGCGGATTAGAAGCAAATTCTAAAGGAAAGGCAGTGCTAGAACAGTGAATTGCTTGCGAGATCGAGGTAAGTGTTTGGTCTAACTTTGACTTGAGGGAATAAGACTCCCCACTTGTTTGCTATGTGAAATGAATGGGTGTGGTGTATAGGTGAGGTGACGAGTATGGCCTGTTAAACATGAACCTTTCCCCCGCTCCCAATTTAATTGATCCCGGTCCTAATTGTTCTTTGTTGGTTATTGTTTCCATAGCTACTAGGCCTCATTACTTGCTGTTAAATATTATTTGGTTAACTTGGGGAGAATATTGGTTGTGTATTTGGTTCTCTTGGAGAACAGAAATATTGATCAATTTGCCTCTATGATTGGGATTATATATCCATGTACTCATGTGGGTTTCTTGACTATTTACATGGGATTAACTGCGCAACCTTTCTATGCCTTAAGGGAACCAAATACACAACCAATAATCTTCCAAAATAACCAAAATAATATTTAACAGCAAAGTAATGAGGCCTAGTAGTCATGGAAATAATAATTAACAAAGAACAATTAAGACCTGGATCAATTAAATTGGGAACGGGAAAAAAGATCATGTTTAACAGACAATTTGGGTGGTGCATAGATACTCGTCACCTCACCTATACATCACGCCCATGCATTTCACATAGAAAACAAGTGAGGATTCATATTCCCTCAAGCCAAAGTTAGACCAAACACTTACCTCATTTTCGCAGGCCACTCACTGCTCAATTATAGATTTTTCTTTAGAATCTTGCTCTAACTTGCTCGAATCTAATCATAATTAACTCAACATAATTAATTTAGGCTAAATGAACTAACTTTATTGAAAATTACAAATTTTCCTAAGTTTTCTAAAAAAAAAGTGAAAACCCGACCCCGGGCCCGCTTGGCCTAAACTCAGGGTTCAGACCAAATTACGTTTACCGATTCACTCACGAACCCAAATATACACGTTTTGAAATCTGACCTCAATTTGATGTAAAGATTTAAATTTTACAAAATTCCTGATTCTATCCAAACCCTCAATTTTTACCATGAAAATTCTTAGTTTTTGATTTAAAAGTGATGAAAAGCAATGAGTAATTGAAAGACTAAAGTTTAGAATTGATAACCTATGACTTGGGGATGATATTTGGTGAAGAAATTCGTTCATATGGCTGTGGGGTTCGAAAATTTGAAGAAGAAGAAGTCTCCCGTTTTATGTATATTTTTCTGCCAGCTATTCTACCTCGTTTCTCGTGCCAAACGATCCCGAAACTCGACTTTTATGTCTCTAATGGATTCCTTGTGAAATTATAGTCAAGTTAGGCTTTTGAATCACTCAATTTGACCTTATAATGAAGGACTTGCTCGTGCGATCAAATCATGAAAATAACATGTAAAACTATGAATTAAACCTCAAAACTCATTATTTTTCTCAAGAACACTTAAAGTTCACTATTTATCAACCGGACGTCCGAATCACGTCAAATAAATTTCGATTCTCACCAAATTTCGCAGACAAGGCTTAAATATCATAACAAACCTGTATCGAGCTCCGGAACCAAAATACGAGCCCGATACCAACAATTTCAAACGTTAATTCATTTCTTTATTTCATTAATAATTCAGCAAAATAATTTCTTTCAAAAATTGATTTCTAAGGCTTGGGACCCCGGAATTCATTTCCGGGCATACGCCCGAGTCCCATATTTTACTACGAACCTCCCGGGATCATCAGAACACAGATCCGAGTCCGTTTACTCAAAATGTTGACTCAAGTCAACTAAAACCAAATTTTTAATTCTAAAAATTATTATTTCTTATATTTTCACATAAAAGCTTTCCGATTTCACGCTCGGACTGCGCACGTAAATCGAGATAGTTAAAATTAATCTATTTATGGATATTAAGCATGGAACAGAATCTAAATTTATAAAATGACCCCTTGGGTTATCACAATCTTCACCTCTAAAACACACGTTTGTCCTCGAATGAACATAGAAGATTACCTGAATTTGCAAACAAGTGTGATATTTACTCTGCGTGTACGACTCAGACTCCCAAGTGGCTGCCTTAACGGCTGGCCTTTCCACTGCACTTAGACTGAAGGATAACTCTTAGATCTCAACTGACGAACATGCCGGTCTAAAATGGCTACCGACTCCTCCTCATAAGTCAAGTCTTTGTCCAATTGGACAGAGCCGAAAGCTAACACGTGGGACGGGTCACCATGATATTTCCAGAGCATAGACACATGGAATACCGAATGAACTGAGGATAACCCTGGAGGAAACGCAAGTCTATAAGCTACCTCCCCCACTCTATCAAGAATCTCAAACGACCCGATATACCTAGGGCTAAACTTACCCTTCTTCCCAAATCTCATAACACCCTTCATGGGAGACACACAAAGCAATACTCTCTCTCCGACCATGAAAGCCACATCACGAACCTTACGATCGGCATAACTCTTTTTCCTAGACTGAGCTGCACAAAGTCTCTCCTGAATAATCTTGACCTTATCTAAGGCCTCCTGAACTAAGTTAGTACCCAATAACCGAGCCTCTCCCGGCTCAAACCATCCAACTGGCGATCTGCAACCTCTACCATATAACGCCTCATAAGGAGTCATCTGAATGCTCTACTGATAACTATTATTATAAGCAAAATCCTCTTATGGCAAGAACTGATCCCACGAACCTCCAAAGTCAATAACACAAGCGCAGAGCATATCCTCCAATATCTTAATGGTACGTTTGGACTGCCCGTCAGTCTGAGGGTGAAATGATGTACTCAACTCTACTCGGGTACCCAACTCACGCTGAAATGCTCTCCAAAAGTGTGAAGTAAACTGCGTACCCCGGTCAGAAATGATAGACACGAGCACACCATGGAGGCGAACTATCTCCCTAATGTATAACTCAGCCAACCACTCTGAAGTATAAGTACTTGCCACAGGAATGAAATGTGATGATTTAGTCAGCCTATCCACAATAACCCAAACCGTATTAAATTTCCTCTGAGTCCGTGGGAGTCTAACAACGAAGTCCATAGTGATACACTCTCACTTCCACTCAGGAATCTCTATCCGCTGAAGCAAACCACCAGTTCTCTGATGCTAATACTTTACATGCTGAAAAATTAAGCAACGAGCCACATACGCCACAATGTCCTTTTTCATCCTTCTCCACCAATAATGCTGCTTCAAGTCCTGATACATTATAGCTGCACCTGGGTGAAATAGAATACTTAGAACTGTGAGCTTCCTCAAGAATCAACTCCCGAAGGCCATCAACATTAGGCACACTTATACGACCCCGCATCCTCAAAACACCATCATCTCCAACTGTAACCTGCTTGGCACCACCGCGCCGAACCGTATCCTTAAGAACCATCAAATGCGGGTCATCATCCTGCAGCTCTCGGATACGCCCAATTAGAGAAGACCGAGCGACCGTACATCTAGAACACTGCTGGGCGAAATATCCAACCTCACGAACTGATTAGCCAACGTATGAATGTCTGAAGCTAACGGTCTCTAACCGACTGGAATAAATGCAGGGCTGCCCATACTCACCGCCTTCTTACTTAATGCATCTACCATTATATTGGCCTTCCCCGGGTGATACAATATGGTGACATTATAATCTTTTAGTAACTCTAACCATCTCTGATGCCTCAAATTTAGATCTTTTTGCTTGAATAAGCACTGGAGACTACGATGGTCAGTAAAAAAACCTCACACGGCATGCCATAAAGATAGTGCCTCCATTCTCAATGCATGAACAATGGCTGCCAACTCTAAGTCATGAACGAGATAATTCTTCTCATGGACTTTCAACTGACGAGAAGCATATGCAATCACTCTACCATCCTACATCAATACTGCTCCAAGTACACCTCGGGAAGCGTCACAATATACCGTAAAAGAAACCGAACTTGAGGGTAATACCAACACCGGTGTTGAAGTCAAGGCTGTCTTGAGCTTCTGAAAGCTCGCCTCGCACTCATCTGACAATTTAAATGGGGCACCTTTCTGAGTCAATATAGTCATTGGGCTGCTATGGACGAGAACCCCTCCACAAAACGACGGTAGTAACCCGCCAACCTAAGAAACTCCTGATTACCGTCGCTGTAGTGGGTCCAGGCCTGTTCTTGACTGCCTGTATCTTCTTAATAGTTGTTCATAGCCAATAGCAGAATTATCAAATAGCTTCACGTCAACAAAGAGAATCTCCTTTCAAACATTCACAATACCGATAACAAGATACGATGCTTGAAGACCTCGTAATTATATACCCGAATTAACGTGTCTCATTTAACGCCACACGGGCGGCACATACCTCGTAGGTTAAGGCTCAATAATTATAGCACGAATTTGGCAAATTATGAACAGATAGTTAATTAATTAATTAATTAATTTATTATTATTATTATTATTATTATTATTATTAATATTATTATTAGCATTATTATCATTATTTTATACATAAATTGTTGAATAAGCCTAACAGACATGACTCCCTACCGGTACTATAGTAAAAGTTTAATTCACAAGGAAGAATTTAAACACGAGAATTTCCATCACAAGGATCTCATCCTTATATAACTTCCACCGCGGTTCGTCGCCCGTTTTAAATATACCAATTCATATTAAAACGCGGGGATCTCGTCCTAAATTCTGAATCACAAGTAATATGCATATCGTGCCACTCGAAACCGTCCGTTTCCTTCTTTTAAATATTTTTTGTTGACAAAATTACAACACGTAATGATAGACATGGCTACCTCCATAGAATTTCCCAATGCAAGTATTCCCAAAAGTAGATTTTAGAGTCACGAAGCTCACCCGAGAGTGGAGCATATTAGGAGAACTTTATTAGATACGCATAACCGAACTAAGTTCAGGAAATTATCACTTGATAATAATTAGAGATTGTTCTTGTAATGGCACCATTTAATGTAACGATCTCAGCCATAACATAGAAAATATATCAATAGGCTGGGTCTCCACCTCTAAGAATCTGAGCTCCACCTTCGACATTCCGACCTATTTTTTCCTAGCTGGTCATGAAGATCGAATTATAACTACAATGGGACACGTCGCCTGAGTGCTCTGATGGAATATGACTCTCCAAGACTAGGAAAGTTTCTACCACTAGCCGAAATAAAGTATCAACATGACCTGAGTCGCACAAAATTTTACAATCATAATTGAGTCCTTTAATGAGTCCGTGAACTTACTCTCTGTCTATATGAATCGAAGTAGGAGTATGATAGGCTAACTTATCGAACTTGATGGCATATTCTGGCACCGTCATATGACCTGACGCAACCGTTCAAACCTTATGCGCCACGTATTGTGGATATGAGAAACAAATCTTTCAAAAGCATTATGAGAACTGAGTCAAATAGTTGGTGTTGCAATGACTGGTCATCCTCTTCGTAGGTTTGCCTCAACCACCGGCGACCAATTTCTTCTTTACCATATTGACTCAACACCGCTGGGCTAGCCCACTTATCATGTACCCTTCATTATTCCTTGGGGTAAATCTTATCCTTATTGATGCGCAATGTCCCCAAAGGTAGATCTCTATACTGATAAACCTTGGCACGAACCATATAGTCTAGAAGCTCGTCAACCACTGTACTCCCTCTGGAGCACCCCAAAATCCGTAACCGTGATTTCCACGCCGAGTAAACCTTCTGTAGATTTAATTTTGGTTATATAACTCTTTTGGTACTGAGGTATAGGGTTATTAAGGAGGCGGACATATCGCAAGTCCCAGCTTAATCTCTTGCAAAAATCTCAGGCCTTATACATTCCAAGCCAAAACCGATATAACACATGACCCCTCAATATATTCCTTGACGGTGGGCTTCCCCACTTGACACGAAGTCATAGGTCACAATGCCTGATAATCCATAATGTTAAACTTCACAGCTCATATAAATCAACCCCGATGCTTTCAACTATTCCCTTGTTATAGAATACTAGAGTAGCTATGAATCCTTATTGAATCTGGACTCGTCCAACATGTACTGAGTGAGCTAGAACCTACGCGTCTAGATCTATTTGAGATTGTACAATAGGTGCTGATGTACGAGCTTTAGACTAAGCTCTGCTTCTGTCTCTTCCCCTAATCGTAGATGTCATTGGGGCTCCATCTCTTGTCCGGTTGTAGACTCTTTGCATGTTGTCGCGATTTGTGAGAGGACAAGAATAGACAAGTTCAATCATCAATGGTACAATAAATTCGCACGATAAAGTAGAATATAAGTGAAATTGTTCCTAACTTCATAGCCTCTGAGAGATAAGTACAGACGCCTCCGTACCGATCCTTCAGACTCTACCAAGTTTGTTTGTGAATAGTGAGACCTAAGGAACCTAGTGCTCTGATACCAACTTGTCATGACCCAAATTCCCAACCTTAGGGACCGTGATGGCGCCTAACACTACCTTGCTAGGCAAGCCAATGTTAGAATCCGATTAACTAATTTCCTTTGATTGTTTACTTAAGCATGAATAAATAAATTTAAAGTGAACTTAACTAAAATGATTTCCAATGAAGTACTCCAAATATAAAATAAATAATCAATTAAATAAAACGAACCACGAACTAAGTATATAAATAGATCTAGGACTACCCTATAGTCTGGTGTCACAATTCACGAACTACTAAAGAATACTACAAATACGGGTCTGAAAGAAATAGTGTAACTGTTATGAATATAATAAAACATCATATGTAAGTAGGAGAAGACTCTCGGGATCTGCGAACGCCGACAGATGTACCTCGTGTCTCCAAATGAATAGGAAGCTGCTCGAACTAACTCTACTGTTGGCCANTTTTTGAATCACTCAATTTGACCTTATAATGAAGGAGATATGTAGGTTTTAATATTTGCAAATAGTGCAGATTTTTAATACGCCGTCTATGGCAATTTCATAATTAACCTGAAAAATCTGGCAACCTTAGTAAAATGACCATAAAATCTTTATACGATGTCCAAATTTGATGATTCTTTTTGCTACGAGTCCGTAATTACGATACAGATCTAATACGTTATTCAAAATAGAAAGAGGAGCTCATTTGTCCAATATGATATCATTTATGCTTGATANCAACCGACCCCATGTACTGAGTAAGTGCCGAACCTAACCTCGATGAAGTAGTGACGAGGCTACGATGGGGCTTTAACAATATAACATGTGACAGTATTATATAAAGCAAGAAAGAAATCTAAATAAATAAATAAATAAGTACTACAACAACAATAAAATAACTCAACCGTTTTTTCAAGACCTCAGCTATAACCAATACTCAAGTAATCTCCAAGTTTCCGAACTTTACTTTAAAATAATCACGTGTGCTAAATATAAGGAAAAGTGTAGAGTAAATCAAGAATTTCCAAATCATTTAAAGTTTAAAAATCAGTAAAAACATCATTATTCCCCATTTTCACAGTCTTGTTGCGGCATGCAAACCGATCCAACCTATTCACTATATCACAATCAATTATCCACCCTTATCACACCAATAATTCACCCTTATCACACCAATTATCCACCCTTATCGCACCAATTATCCATCCTTATCTCACCAAATATTCACCCTTATCCCACCAATTATCCACCCTTATCACACCAATTATCCACCCTTATCACACCAAATATCCACTCTTATCACAACAATTTTGATTCAAAAAATTCAAACAGAAAACAGTATAGCCTGTAGGCTTTAAACAACAACACATGTACATAATTAAAAGAACCAGCATGAATATATATATATTTCCAAAAGTAGTGTCAAACTGCTCAACCTTTCTATGCCCCAAGGGGACCAAATACACAACAAGTACTCTTCCAAAATAACCAAAATAATATTTAACATCAAAGTAATGAGGCCTAGTAGTCATGGAAAAAATAATTAACAAAGAACAATTAAGACCGAAATCAATTAAATTGGGAACGGGAAAAAGGATCATGTTTAACAGGCAATTTGGGTGGTGCATAGATACTCGTCACCTCACCTATACACCACGACCATTCATTCCACATATAAAATAAGTGGGGATTCCTATTCCCTCAAGTCAAAGTTAGACCAAACACTTACCTCAATTTCGCAGGCCACTCAATGCTCAATTATAGCTTTTCCTTTAGAATCTTGCTCTAACTTGCTCGAATCTAATCATAATTAACTCAACATCATTAATTTAGGCTAAAGGAACTAAGTTTATTGAAAATTATAATTTTTCTAAGTATTTTTAAAAAAAAGGGAAAATCCGACCCCGGGCCCGCTTGGCTTGAACTTGGGGTTCAGACCAAATTACGTTTACCCATTCACCCACGAACCCAAATATACAATTTTTTTGAAATACGACCTCAATTCGATGTAAAGATTCGATTTTTACAAAATTTCCTAATTCTACCCAAACCCTAAACTTTTACCATGAAAATTCTTAGTTTTTGATTTAAAAGTGATGAAAAACAATGAGTAATTGAAAGAATAAAGTTTAGAATTGATTACCTATGAATTGGAGATGATATTTGGTGAAGAAATTCGTTCCTCGGGCTGTGGGGTTCGAAAATTTGAAGAAGAAGAAGTCTGCCTGTTATATATATAT
>MDKH01148448.1:0-14942 GCA_005239495.1 Nicotiana undulata | reverse complement strand
GACGTCCCTTTTGCCTGGGGACGCTGCATTTCATGCCCGCAGGTCCCGATAGACAGGTCGAGAACCCTCCAAGTAGGCTATTAGCTCAGCGGAAGATGTTGGTGCACTTCATTTGCCTCGGAGTTGCTTGTTTGGTTAGTATGATTTAGACGTGTACTGTTTGGTATGGCGGGACTCTTTCCCGTCCTTTATGACATTTATGTACTCTTAGAGGCTTGTATACATATGTCGTGTATATAAAGGATTGTACGGCCTGGCCGTACTATGTTTTGAGTTTATAAAGGATTATGTTGGCCTATTAGGACCGTATGTCATGTGTATGTAATGATGTAGTAAGGAAGATACATTACGTTGATACTCGGTTGGGTAAGGTACCGGGTGCCCGTCGTGGCCCATCGGTTTGGGTCATGACAGTATTATTGGCCCAAGATGGATGAAGAGGCTAAAAGCTTCGTAACTAAATGCGACAAATGCTAACGATTTGCTAACAACATGCATCGACCGGTAGAGCTATTACACCCAGTGATATCTCCATGGCCATTCATGAAATGGGGGATGGACATAGTAGGACCCCTCCCCTCAACTAAAGGAAAGGTACGGTTCTTACTCGTGTTAACTGACTATTTCACAAAATAGGTGGAGGCAGAAGCTTTCAAACAGGTGCGAGAAAAAGAAGTAAAAATCTTCATATGGAGAAATATAATATGTCGATTTGGGATACCGAAGGAGATCGTTTGTGATAATGGCCCGCAGTTCATAGGCTCACAAATCACAGAATTCCTCGAAAGCTGGCAAATCAAACGAATTACTTCATCGCCATATCACCCTGTGGATAATGGGCAAGCTGAATTAACAAATAAAGTCATCATCAATAACCTAAAGAAACGGTTGGAAAAAGCTAAGGGAAATTGGCCTCATGAATTACCGGCAGTGCTATGGGCTTACAGAACGACTTCAAAACTAGCCACGCGAGAAACTCCATTCGTGCTTGTTTATGGGTCAGAAGCTTTAATACCGGTGGAGATTGGCGAACCAAGAATAAGGTTTACAACAACCACAGAGGATGCTAATAACGACGAGTTAAGGCCCAATCTAGATTTGCTCGAGCAAAGAAGAGAAGTTGCGTTAATACGTATGGCAGCTCAAAAACAAATCATAGAGCGTTATTACAACCGAAAAGCTCACCTCAGATACTTCAAGATTGGGGACTTTGTTCTCAAAAAGTTCTTTCAATCAACAAAAGAAGCTGGTGCGGGAAAATTAAATCCAAACTGGGAAGGACCCTACAAAGTCCGAGGCATCGCTGGGAAAGGCGCCTATGAGCTGGAGGCTATGGACGGCAGGATCTTACCAACCAGTTGGAATGCCATCCATTTGAAGAAATATTATTTCTAAGGAAAAGTAATACCCCCGGTCAGGTATCGCCACGTTCGCTTTCACTTTTGTACAGTTAAAATTTTACTAACCGTTTTAGATGATAGGCAAAAAGTTAACTCATAACCAGATGATGATATTAGACCTGCAAAGACGCGAGGAAGTAACTGAATTCCCGGTCTAGGGTTACACTTTCTGATGGACGTTTTAAAGGGTTAAGCAGTCATCATCTAAAAACTATACACCTTCGAGTCCCGTATGTTTTTCCTTTTCAGGAAAAAGGACCACAAGGAAGGAATAGTCAAGTGCTCGAGATTTTATTCTTCAAAACTCAAACACTTGGGGGACTATACAGTATGGAAGGCAAAGACGAAGCAAAAAAGACTATCAAAAAGTCAAAGCTCGGGCCTGAAGATCCATCATCCCAACGAGTCAAGTGATACGAGCAAACTCAAAAGAGCCAAAGACTCAAAGCTCAAAGCCCGATTCAAAAACCTTCGAACATGTTCATGAATGTAAACAAACGTCCCGGTTAAAAGGCAAAATATTAGTTCCGAGGAAGAAATGCACATCTTTGTACTTACTCAGAAAACTGTTGTAACTAAAAACAGTTATGGATAAAAGATCATCATCTTTGTACTTATTCAGAAAATTGTTGTAACTGAAAACAGTTATGAAATCTTTGTACTCATACAAAAACCGTTGTCAATAAAACAGTTACGGATGGAAAGATCATTATCCTTGTATCTATTCAAAAATCTGTTATAAACAAAAAACAGTTACGAATGAAAAGCATTACCCTTGTTTTTATTAAAAATTGTTGCCAATGAAAACAATTACGGGTAAAAACCCATATAAAAACTGTTACAAACAAAAAATAGTTATTCCTTGTATTAACTCGAATAAATTGTTTCAAAAGAAAAACAGTTACGAAATACAAGATTAAATCAAACCTGTTAAAAGAAAACAGTTGCACATGAGTTTTAGATAATACTCAAACACATGTGAAATGCTGCGAAAGTTCAAACACAAAAACTTTCTTCAGAAACATTGTTAAACATGTGAAAAATTCTTATCTCTCTATTGCATTTTTACACCATTATGAAGTTGAGACGTCTTCTTCATTAAGTGTCGATCAAAAAAGGGCCCTCTTTCACAAAACCGTACTTTCAACAAAAAGGTACGAATATCTAAGCATTTGATATGAAAAACTCAGAGGTAAAACTTAAACCTCAAAATGGAAGCATGCAAAAGACTTAAAGAGTGAAACAGAAACTCAAATCAAAAGTCATACTTGCATTAATATATTAACGGCTAAGTAAACTAAGTATTAACTTATACTTAGCCGTATTAAGTTTTTATACATTGAGGTGCCCCTAAGTTGTCATTTGGGGACTTAAAAGGATCCAAACTTACCCCATATGGGACTGGGGGTAACCACCAATTGAAACAAGAAAAAAAAAAGGGAACCAACATCTTAAACTTCTTCAGACAGAGGATTGACTTCACTGGCAGGAGGAGCAGCTTGGGGTGAAGAGACTTGAGCAGTAGGAGCCTCACCTTCAGTTGAAGAGAGATTTTGACTTGTTAAGACTTCTCAATGGTCTCCTTGATTTTTGCAATTTCAGGATTGAGGTCAAAACCCTCTCGGCTCATTTCAGTCAATGTGTCGAGACGAGAGTTCATATACACCCAACTGACATCGGCAGTTGCCTTGTCTTCAAGAACCTCGTAATCTTTCTCCCACACCACAATCTCAGCTATGGCAGCATCATTAGAGGCCCTTAAAGGAGCAAGAGACCTTTCCAGAAGTTGAAATTTTTCCAAAGAGTTGCGGAGATCCTCCTGGGTATAGGTAAGTGATTGCCCAAGTTTGCCCGAATACTCCTCCTTTTGGCCTAGTTGGGCCTTCAAGCTCCTAATATCTTCAGAGGCACGGGACAGTTGCTCTGCAAATGAGGACTCTAGGACGTTCTTATTCTTGCATGCCTGATCAGAAGATGCCTTCTCCACGGCCAACTTTGTTGTCATGACCCTCACTTGCTGCTCCAAGGTACATTTTTCTTCTTCTACAGCCTCCATGTCGAGCCTTAAGCTTTAATACTGCTCTTTCCAGTTATCTACTTCAGCATGCCACTAATTTACTTCTTGCTCCGTATGAGAAACCCTCTTCATAAGCCCTGTGCCTATAAGATTGATCTACAAAATAATATCAATTAGATACGGGAAGTACATTTAAAAGAATGAATGAAAGAAAATGCATTCTACCTTTAATGAAGTATGCACAATCTCATTAGCCCATGTAAGGGAAATGTGGCTATCCAGCTTAGCTCTCTTCGGACCTATCAACGGTTTCAACCACACATCGGGCTGGCCATACTTTTTAAAGAGGATAACCTTTGCCGGTACTTCTATCATCACCCGCCTCATCTCCCTGCTGGAAGATCCTACTTTTGTAACAGAAGGCACGGAAGCAGGAACAGATGCAGGAGCCACGGGCCAGGAAGTCTGATGGGTCAAAAAAGCCAGAGGAGCAGGAATAACCGCGGGAGCAGGAGAAATAGCTGGAACAGTCGAGGGAAGTTCTTTAGGAGAAGGAGAGAAAACAGTCAGGGGAGCTTCATCAGGGATAGGACCAAAACCCTCACGGAATAAAAGATCAATAGATTCACGCACGGGAGAGGGAGTAGCATCCTCAGGGGCAGAAAATTCAACTCCAGGCACGGAAGGCTCGATGACAGGTGTAGACTCGTCGTCTGAAACCACCTTCCTTCTGCGTGACCTATGGATTAAAGAGCCCTCCTCTTCCTCTGCATCTTTCGAGGTTCTTGACCCACCTGTTTTTCTCTTTGAAGAAGAAGAGCTCGAGATGATATCCTGGGCCTGAGCTAGAGACAACTTGGGAACATACGCAAAAACTCCACGAGCGGGAAACCCTGTCAAAAGAAAAGGATTAAATGATGCACAAAGGAAGGAAGAAGTACAAACAAAAACTTCACTTACTGTGAGTCTTAACTATCCAACCAAACCTCCCGGAGAGGTACTTCCATGAACGTTCTTCTAACGGAGCGGTTAACAAAAGCTTTTCTACCCAATCTCGAAAACCGGAGACATTCTCGACGGGTCCCATGATTGCTGCATAAAGAAGAAACAACTACGGTATTGATAAAATATCTTAAGCAAACAGCAAGGAATGTGAGCAAAAATGTACTCACGTGCAAGATTCCACTTCTCAGGGAAGGGAAGATTCTCTTCACCTACTAAACCAGTAGTAAGAACAGCAACATACCGAAGAAACCAAGGAGTCACTAACACCATTTTACTCCTAGAAGCCAGGGTAAAAATTCCCTGGCGGAACAGCATTGGAGAATAGAGGTGAAAAAAATGATGAAAGGTAAAGGGTACCGAAGCTAAGGTAGCCAAATATCTAAGGCAGGCAACGACTCGCCATACAAGAGGGTCGACTTGTCCCAAGCAAATTTTGAAAAATCGACAGAACTCAATGATAACTAGGTCGATGGGAGGCTTGAACCCTAAGGTAAAGGGATTTGTATAAACAAAATAATACCCCGTCTTCTAAGACTTTATTCTTTGATTACTATTTGGAACGACGACAGGAAAATCGGACCTCCAATAACAGTCCCTGCGTACAAGAGAAATTAAACCTTCAGTAATCTGGGTAGGGTACTTGTCAGCACTATCAAGAGACGACAATGAAGAAAGCTGGTCTTTAAGGGCCTGACTATCCCTAGCAAAGGTGAATTCCGCAGGTACTATTTCATCAACCCTAGGTTCATGCAAAGGTTCGTGATGTTCTCTACCCTTGGATGAAGATCTAGAAGCCCTAGCCCTTGGAGAAGTTAAAGACCTAGAAGAAGGAGGGGAAGTAATTTGAGAAGAGGAAGAACCCCTAAAGGAGTATAACCTAAATTCCTCAACCTGCCGCCTCTCCTACTCCGTGTTGGAACAGAAGAAGGAGTCAAATCATCTACATTTATGACTCTCTTAGATTGGTTTGAGGAAGACATATTTACAAAGGCAAGAAAAAGTTCTTTACAAATAAAGTTTGAAAGTTAGAAGTTTTTCGTGAAAGTAAAGGAAAGAAAAGGGGTATTTATACTCGAAGACAACCGTCAAAAATGGGAAAAAACAATTATGTAAAAGCCATAATTAAAGATGTCACTTCGTGACTGATGCAGCCGTAAAAAGCCCTAAAAGGCGTTGAACAATTGTAGAACCAATCTATAAATGCCACATGGCATAAGCAATAAATGGAAGTGACAAGCGACGCCTACGTTCAGAGAAAGATGCAGTGTTTCGAGTGAAGTGGCGGCAAAATATTCCCGCCATAAATGAGTATCCACTTACCAAATATTAATCGATAAATAAATGGTAAGTGGGGGGACTATCTGTATTGGTAAAAGAGAGTTTCACACGTGTAATAATTCTTGATGACTCAGCAGTCTATGTGGAGCAATGAAAACGCGATAGCTGGACAGGTGCGAAGAGGTACGAGGCAAAGAGGCACGGCAAATCATACCCACGGGGTAATTAGCTACGGGAGTCTCAACCTGATTAAGAAGATGAAGAGACACGGTCAGAATGTATCCGGGCGGAGCAAAGGGCAGATTTAGAGATCTTCAATTAATGATCCACACGTTACACAACCTTCACGCAACAGTTACGATTACTAATTGTAACGTTACATTAAAGCCATAATGAGTCATTAATGTAAAATCATTGAAAAAGGTAGACGTTATATTAAGAAATTTCCTATATAAGGGAATGAAATATAACTTGTAAAACAAATTCGAACTACTATTGATACACACTTTACTTTTCTTGCATCTTATTATTCCATTTACTTACAATTATCAGTCTTACCTTGGTTATCAGAAACCCGCGTTCTTCTTAAAAATAGTTTTGGTCAAAGGATCTAATTCTTTGGTTAAACATGGACTTTAGCTGACATATAGGGTATAAGCCCCGCCTTTTGCATGCTTAAAATTATACTTGAAAATGATGCAAAACCATCCGTGGAACATCAAAGGAGGTTGAACTAGGCTATGCAAGAGGTCGTCAAGAAGGAAATTCTCATATGGCTTGATGTAGGGGTGGTGTATCCTATTTCGGATAGTGCATGGACTTCACCGGTGCAATGTGTGCCAAAAATAAGGGGTATGACTGTGGTGACAAATGATAAAAATGAGTTGATCCCTACTAGGACCGTGACCGGATTGCGGGTATGCATGGACTACCGAAAATTGAACAAAGTGACCTGCAAAGATCATTTTCCATTTCCCTTTCTTGATCAAATGTTAGACAGACTTGTCGGGCATGCTTACTATTGCTTTTTGGATGGGTACTCAGGGTACAATCAGATTCTCATTGCCCTGAAATACCAACAGAAGACTACCTTCACATGCATGTATGGATCATTTGCATTCTCACAAATGTCGTTTGGTTTGTAATGCACCCTCTACCTTTCAGCGGTGCGTGATGGAAATATTTATGAACATAGTGGATGACTTCCTCTGTAATGACCCGGTCGGTCGTTTTGAGAGTTAGTGCCCTAATTTCCCTAATAACTACTTTTCCCGTGTCTATTTCTGCTTTTGGGACTTGTCGGAAGATTGAGTTGTGAATTTCGGAGAGGTCTTGGACACATAGTCCTTATATGTGAGTTTAAGCTTTAAAAATAGGGTCGTAGTTGGAACTCTGTGAAGACAGAACTGAAATGGAATTTCGTCGACTCCATTAGCTCCGTTGGGTGATTTCGGGGTTAGGAGCGCGTTCGAAATATGTTTTCGAGGTCTGTAGTAGATTTAGGTTTGAATTGGCGGAAGTTGGAATTTTGGCGATTTCGGCCGATATGTAAAAATTTTATATCGGGCTCGGAATGGGATTTCGAGAGTGGTTGTAGGTTGGTAGTGTCATTTTTGACCTGTGCGCAAAATTTGAGGTCATTCGGACTAGTTTTGACGTGTTTCGGCATCGGTTGTGGAATTTGGAAATTTCATAAGTTCTTAGGCTTGAATCCATGCATAATTGGTGATTTTGATGCTATGGGATGTGTTTTGAAGGCTCGACTAAGTTTGAATGAAGTATTAGGACTGGTTGGTAAGTTTGGTTGGGGTCACGGGGGCCTCGGGGATGTTTTGGATGCTCAACGGGTGATTTTGGAACTTGGAACATAGTTGAACCGTTGCTGGTTCTGGTGCCTTGCACCTGCGGACGGTGAACCTCCGTTACGGACACACAGGTGCGGAGGTTGGGTTCGCAGATGCGGAATTCGTTCAAGGGTTGCCAGTGGTCGCAGGTGCGGTCTGGGTTCCGCAGGTGGGGGACCGCAGATGCGGCCAATTGAGCGCAGGTGCGGCCCCAGACTTGTTAAGTTTTTACACTTGCGATGGATTTTCTGTAGGTGCGGTCCAAGAGTCACAGGTGCGGAATCCCTGGGCTGTTTATACAAAAATCCGAGGGTTTGAAATTGATATCTCCTAAAATGATTTAGAGCTCGGGTTTTGGCCATTTTTAGTGGGTTTTGAAGAGGAGCTTCATAGGTAACGATTTCTAACCTTAATTCACTTGTATATCATTAATCTCTTGCAATTTCCTTAATCTAATCAATGAATTTGGGTGAAAAATCATGAAAATGGGATGAAGGTTCCCTAAGTAGAAATCTAAGGATTTAAGGAGATTTTGACGTCGGATTTCAATGATTCTTGTTCGAGTGAGTTCGTGAGTGAATGGGTATTCGAAATTTGTAATTTTTATCCGTTTCCGAGACGTGGGCCCGGGGGACTTTTTGAGAAATTTTCCTAGCTTCGAACTTATTAGCTATTTTGATTCCTTAAAGTGATATTTACATTATGCAATCGAATTGAAGAGATTTGGGCCATTCGGGGTCGGATACTCGTGGCAAGAGCGTGGTTTTGAGTTGAGTAAGAGCAGTCGAGGTAAGTGGCTTGCCTAACTCTGTGTTGGGGACTTCCTGAACTGTTTAAATAAATTGTATCAAGTATTCATTTGCATTGCATATTTAAATTGGCACTACAAACGAGATTCTAGGAGTTTTCTCCTTGCACTGCATTGCATATTTAAATTGGGACTACGGACAAGATTCCGAGAGCTTTCCCCTGTACTGCATTGCATATTTAAATTCGGACTACATACGAGATTCTGGGAGATTTTCCCCTGTACTACATTGCATATTTGTTACTGTGAGATATGATGTGCTGAGCCGAGGGCTCCCTCTTGCTAATTTCTTTCAGCTCATTGTTTCTACTATTTTCCCTTAGCTTATTATATCTCTCTGTTCAAATTTTAAAATGTTTTACTATAAAAATCCAATAGAGCCTTAACCTGACCTTGTCACTACTTAACTGGGATTAGGCTTGGCACTTACTGGGTACCAATTGTGGAGTACTCGTGCCCTTTCCTGCACATGTTTTTTGTGTGCAGATCCAAGTACCAACACTCTGTTTCGTGGCTAGGAGTCATTTAGAAGCTTCAAGGAGACCGCGAGGTAATTCTACCGCGTCCGCAGGATCCCACGAGTCCCCTTCTACTCTAGTATAGGCATATATGATTTAGATATTTCTGATACTTCATTGTATAGAGATATCTTTAGTACAGAGCTTGTGACTGCTGTGACATTCCGGGTTTTGGGGAGTGAAATTGTACGAGCCGAGTGGCTATGTTATGTGTCTATCTCCTTCCTTTCTATCTCATTTACTATATTGCATTTAAAATTTCCGCAAATTTAGGCTTACCTAGTCGTAGAGACTATGTGCCATCACGAGACCGTTCGTAGGGCAATTCGGGTCGTGACAAGTTGGTATCAGAGCATCTAGGCTCATAGGAGTCTCCTGTCACAAGCCGGTTTAGTAGAGTCTCGCGAATCAGTGCGAAGACGTCCGTGTCTATCTTTGAGAGGCTATGTAACTGTTAAGAACAATCACATTCTTTGAAATTCCTTGTCGTGATAGTTACTGTCATCAAAATTCTAAGACTCTATTCTACTCTTGCTCGCAGATGGTGCGGACCCGTACCGGACGTACTGACGATCAGACACCCGAGCTCCCAGCCAGAGCCACTAGAGGCAAGGGCCTGGGTATAGGACGAGCACGCGGTGCAGCCCAAGCACCGGCGAGGGTAGAGACGGAGGAGCCCCCAGCAGTTACAGTTGGAGGGGCACAAGAGGTCTCTACTATTACTCCATCTCTCCAGGAGACTCTGGCTCAGTTCTTGAGCACTTTTAGTACTCTGAATCAGGCGGGGCTACTCCTGATAGCTCCAGCTACATCCCAGGCCGAGGGAGGTACACATACTCTCGCAGCCCGTACTCCTAAGCAGAGATTCCATATTGGGCAGGTTCCAGAGTACATTCTTATGCCCCTAGCGGCTCCAGCTCAGCATGATACCAGGGTAGCTGTTTCTGAGGCAGAGCAGCTCAGACTTGAGAGGTACAAAAAGTACCATTCACCTGTTTTCAGCGGACTAGCTTCAGATGACGCTCTGGTTTTCTTGAGGAGCGTCATCGCATTCTCCGCACTATGGGTATTGTGGAGACGAGTGGGGTTTCTTTCACCGCTTTCCAGCTGAGGGGAGCGGCTTATCTATGGTGGCGTGCCTATGAGTTGAGTAGTCCGGAGGAGACAGCTTCACTTACTTGGGATCATTTCTCTGAGATGTTTTTGCTTGATTTTGTCCCTCAGAGCCTCAGGGATGCTTGGCGTGAAGAGTTTGAGCAGTTATGCCAGGGTACCATGATTGTATCAGAGTATGCAGTCCGATTCAGTGACTTGGCTCGTCATGCACCAGCTTTGGTTGTCACGATCAGAGAGACGGTTCGACGCTTCATTGAGGGGCTCCACCCCAGTATTCGGACCAGTATGGCTAGAGAGTTAGAGACAGATATCACTTACCAGCAGGCCGTGAGTATTTCTCGGAGGATTGAGAGTATGTTAGCCTAGGACAGGGAGGAAAGAGAGGCCAAGAGGTCTCGAGAGACTGGTCATTTTTTGGGAGTTCGTGCAGTAGCAGCACGCTACGGTAGAGGTTTTGTGAGTCGCCCTATTCATTTAACTCTTCCAGCAGCCAGTGGTATTTAAGCTCCTCTTAGACCTTAGGAGCCTTATTATGCGCCACCAGTATCTTGTGTGCCTCCTGCTCGAGGTGCTATCACCGGCCAGTCCAGCAGGCCAGTTCAGAGTCAGCACCAACTACCACATCCTCCGAGGGGGTTTTTTTAGTGTGGTGACCCTCGCCACGTGATCAGAGATTGCCCCAGAGTTAAGAGGGGTGCACCACCTCAGACTTATCAGGTCTCACGTATTCCACATGGTCCTCTAGCTATTCTTCCAGCCGTAGCTGCTTCCCCACCTCCTCAGGTAGCTCGATGTGGTGGCTGGGGAGGTCGAGGTAGCCCTAGAGGGGGAGGCCAGGCCAGGCACTATGCTCTTTCAGACCGTTCCAAGGCTGTAGCCTCGGATTCCGTCATCACAGGTATTATCCCTGTTTGTCATAGGGATGCATCAGTATTATTTGATCCAGGCTCTACGTATTCATATGTGTCTTCTTATTCTACTTCACATCTGGGGGTATCTTAGAATTCTTTGAGTTCCCCCATATATGTTTCTATTCTCGTGGGAGATTCTCTTGTTGTGGACCACGTATATCGGTTGTGTTTGATTATTATCAGCAGTTTTGAGACCAGTGTTGGTCTGTTATTACTCATTATGGTAGACTTCGATGTTATCTTGGGCATGGATTGGTTGTCGCCCCATTATGCTATTCTTGATTGTCACGCCAAGACCGTGACGCTGGCTATGCCAGGTTTACCCAGGTTAGAGTCGAGAGGTTCCTTGGAGTATACTCCCCGCCGAGTCATTTCCTTTCTTAAGGCTTAGCAGATGGTGGAGAAGGGGTGTGATGCGTACTTAGCTTATGTGAGAGATGTTAGTGTTGATACCCCTTCAGTTGAGTCAGTTCCAGTTGTGCGGGACTATCCTGATGTCTTTCCAGCTGATCTTCCGGGTATGCCGCCCGACAGAGATATTTATTTCGGCATTGATTTGTTGTCGGGCACTCAGCCCATTTCCATTCCTCCCTATCGCATGGCTCCTCCAGAGTTGAAGGAGTTGAAGGAGCAGTTGCAGGAGTTTCTTGATAAGGGTTTCATCAGGCCCAGTGTATCACCTTCGGGTGATCCGGTATTATTTGTGAAGAAAAAGGATCGTTCGATGAGTATGTGTATTGATTATGGGCAACTGAATAAGGTTACAGTGAAGAACATGTACCCATTACCTCGCATTTATGATTTATATGACCAATTACAGGGTGCCAGGGTGTTCTCCAAGATTGATCTGCGTTCGGGCTATCATCAGTTGAAGATTCGGGAGTCGGGCATTCCGAAGACTGCCTTCATGACCAGATATGGCCACTATGAGTTCCTTGTTATGTCATTTGCGCTGACCAATGCCCCAGCAGCCTTTATGCACTTGATGCACAGTGTATTCCGGCCTTATCTCGATTCTTTCGTCATTGTGTTCATTGATGACATCTTGGTATATTCTCGGTCCCAGGAGGACTATGAGCAGCATTTGAGGACTGTGCTTCAGACTTTGAGGGAGAAGAGATTGTATGCCAAATTTTGTAAGTGTGAATTTTGGCTCAATTCTGTGGCATTCATAGGCCATGTGGTGTCTTTTGATGGGATCAAGGTAGATCCAAAGAAGGTGGAGGCACTGCAAAGTTGTCCTAGACCGTCTTCAGCTACTCAGATCCGCAGATTCCTTGGTTTGGCTGGGTATTATCGCCGTTTTGTGGAGGGATTTTCATCCATTGCAGCACCTAT
Source organism: Nicotiana undulata (assembly GCA_005239495.1). Taxonomy (NCBI): domain Eukaryota; kingdom Viridiplantae; phylum Streptophyta; class Magnoliopsida; order Solanales; family Solanaceae; genus Nicotiana; species Nicotiana undulata. The sequence goes on along the minus strand of MDKH01148448.1, from coordinate 2,707 downwards.
GACCAGATTGACCCAGAAGGGTGCTCCGTTCAGGTGGACTGAGGAGTGCGAGGAGGGCTTTGAGAAGCTCAAGACAGCCCTGACCATAGCTTCAGTGTTGGTATTGTACGGGTTCACGATCCTATACAGTCTATTGTGATGCTTCGAGGATTGGCCTTGGGGCAGTGTTGATGCAGGACGGTAGGGTGATTGCCTACGCGTCCAGACAGTTAAAGGTGCATGAGAAGAACTATCTGGTTCATGATCTCAAGTTGGCAGCGATTGTTCACGCCCTGAAGATATGGCGTCATTATTTATACGGTGTTCCTTGTGAGATTTTCATTTATCACCGGAGTTTGCAGCACATATTCAAGTAGAAGGACCTCAATTTGCGCCAGCGCAGATGGTTGGAGTTACTAAAGGACTATGACATCACTATATTATACCACCCTGGGAAAGGCCAATGTGGTGGCCGAAGCCTTGAGTCGCCAGGCGGAGTGTTTGGGGAGTTTGGCATATCTTTCGGCAGCTGAGAGGACCTTAGCCTTGGATGTTCAGTCCTTAGCCAGTCATTTCGTGAGATTGAATCTTTCGGAGCCTTGCCGGGTTTTGGCTTGTGTGGTTTCTCGATCTTCTCTTTATGACCGTATCAGAGAGCGCCAGTACGATGATCCCAATCTTCTGGTTCTTCAGGACAGGGTCCGGCAAGGTGATGCCAGGGATGTGACTATTAGTGATGATGGCGTGATGAGGATGCAGGTCCGTATCTGTGTGCCCAATGTAGATGGGCTTCGGGAGTTGATTCCTGAGGAGGCCCATAGCTCGCGGTATTTCATTCATCCGGGTACTGCGAAGATGTACCAGGATCTGAGACAGCACTATTGGTGGCGAAGGATGAAAAAGGATATAGTGGAGTTTGTAGCCAAGTGTCTCAACTGTCAGCAAGTCAAATGTGAGCATCAGAGACCGGGAGGGTTACTTCAGTAGATTGAGCTTCCAGAGTGGAAGTGGGATCGGATCACCATGGACTGTGTGGTTGGACTTCCTCGGACTTTGAGAAAGTTTGATGCTATTTGGGTTATTGTGGATCGGCTGACCAAATCAGCCCATTTCATTCCAGTGCTGACTAAACATTCCTTCGAGAGGTTGGCGGAGATTTATATCAGGGAGATTGTCCGCCTCCATGATATTCCAGTATATATCATCTCAGACAGAGGTACATAGTTCTCTTCACAGTTTTGGAGAGCCGTTCAGCAGGAGTTAGGCACCAGGGTGGAGTTGAGTACAACCTTTCACCCTCAGACTGACGGGCAGTTTGAGCGCACGATCCAGATTCTTGAGGATATGCTCCGTGCTTGTGTGATGGATTTTGGAGGGTCATGGGACTGATACTTTCCACGTACAGAGTTTGCTTACAATAACAGCTACCAGTCCAGCATTCAGATGGCACCGTATGAGGCCTTGTATGGTAGGAGGTGCAGGTCTCTAGTGGGATGGTTTGAGCCGGGCAAGCCCCGATTGTTGGGTATAGATTTGGTTCAGGATGCCCTGGACAAGGTAAAGGTGATTCAGGAGAGGATCCGCACATCTCAGTCCAGACAGAAGAGTTATGCGGACCGGAAGGTTCATGACTTGGCATTTATGGCTGGTGATCTGGTTTTGCTTCGAGAATCGCCTATGAAAGGCGTCATGAGGTTCGGGAAGAAGGGTAAGCTGAGTTTGAGATTTATTGGCCCTTTTGAGGTATTGTAGTGGGTTAGGGAGGTTGCTTATGAGTTGGCCTTGCCTCCCATCCTAGCAGGAGTTCATTCGGTATTCCACGTCTTTATGCTCCTTCATGAGTTCATCTTTTTTGCCTCATTTTGACAAAACCCTGCAAGCAAACACATTAAGTTAGTTTTAGGGAATACCTTCACGCATTTTTTACTCAAAACCTAAGAAAAAGAGAGCAATAACAGGTTATAATCCCTAGTTATCAACTCCCCCAAACTTAAGCTTTTGCTTGTCCTCAAGCAAACAAGGTAATCCCCACCTACACAAGAAAAAGAAAGGAAAATTTCAGTTATCCTAAGGTGACTTCATCAAGCATCAATTGGTACTAACAATTACCCTCAACACAAATGCATTATCAACAACATCATGTTATGACTTCTTGAGTTTCATAGGTCTAATGTGACACAATAGCATCAAGAGTTGACTCAATTAATCAAGGAAATTCTCTCTCTCATGTAGGTCATTGTGGATCCCAGACTCCTCCTCCTAGACTCTCCATGAGCTAATCTCACATTATAGAATGTGACACTCAAAATAGGGATTGTAAAGAAGTGCGCTCATCACTCTCAAAAGAACATCACAAGTCCAGCTTTAAGTACCATAAGCTTGCCCCTCATGTAAATCACCACTAATGTAAGCTCAGTCAACTTGAAATCCTATAGGGCTTTAACGGGATGTACTGAAGGCTTTTTGGATCAAGGTAGGATATAATGAACTATGATGGTATCATCTTTCCTTAAGCACTCCATTTTTCTCATTTCGGCTGATACTTTCTTGACTCTTTGAGTCATTTTCTTGTTCCGTAAGGGAACTAGAGAGACACATTGTCACTCTTTCTTCTTCATGACCATCATTTCTCTGTTTTTCTCATCATTCCATGCATTTAAACATTAATGTAACGACCCAGTCGGTCGTTTTGTGTGTTGGGACTCCGTTCCCATGAATGACTCTTCCC
>MDKH01095564.1:0-16792 GCA_005239495.1 Nicotiana undulata | reverse complement strand
CAACAGTTGAAAAGCAAAGGCACAGAAGCATAGCAATTAGCGAGGTCGAGATCAGATGGCGACGAAGGGAAAGACGTCATCAAGGACCCCGAAGTCGTGGAAGCCACGGGATTAATTCACATGTTCTTTATTGAGAATTGTATGGTCTAAACTCCAAATAATCATTTCAATCAATTTTCGATATATCACCACAGAACTACTTTTTAAATCAAATTTCGAACTCAAAAAAATGTTATTGACTGTCATATTCGAGTTAAGATGAGCCATTAGTTGAAAAAAGGTGAGGTGTCAAAATAATTCTAGTAATTTCGAGTACTTTTAATAGATTCCTTTCATGTCATTGTCAAATACGTAAAATAAGCTTATCGGTTCATATTGAATTAGGTGGAGTATATATTCTATTTATATTTTTCACTTTGATCATTACTCGTTTGTGCTTCAGCCATGCTGTCAAATAATTATGCTTATTCCCTCTCTTTAATTCCATGTAATTATTTGTATACGAAATTAAAAAAACAGAAACAAATATTCAATTGTGAGTGGTATCATGATTCTAAAAACATGAGAAAATGAGCTATAATTACGAAGAACATATAGAGATCAGAGAAATATTATTTCAATTGGATCACACTCTTCCCTTTTTAATTTATACCCTAAAAATAATGGCACTTTCCTTTGTTTGAAAACCTCCTTAATTTTCAATTTTATTTTTATCTTTAATAAAAAAATTCCTATAATCAAAGATAGATGTACAACAGATGATAGAATTTGATCCAAACTTTATATATAAGTTTTGAGAAAATTATAAAATATGTACATATAATAAACGAGAAAATGGGGAATCAGGTCCATTTACAATTTTAAAATGAAGAAAACAAACATTTAGAGCTTATATGTGTGAAAGAAGATCACTTACGTGTAAAAGTAAATCTCTCATGTCTGCATGGGTCAAAATCCGGCTGAGAAAATTCGGCGTAAAAAGACTATCAAGTGCGGGAATTGCGGCTCAACATGGGCGAATAGGCCGCACCACATGCTATACCTAAAACATTCAAGATGCCTCCATACTTGAATATATACGACGGCACAACAGATCCTGAAGATCATATCATCCACTACGTCACCGCAGTGAAGGGAAACAGCCTCGCTAAAGAACAAGTATCATCTATATTGCTGAAAAAGTTCGGTGAAACCGTAACCGGGGGGAGCACTAACATGGTACTCACAACTGTCGGCACGATCCATAGAAACATTTGAGGAGATGGTCGACAAGTTCGTCACCGCCCATGCCGGTGCCAAGAAAGCAGAGGCAAGGGTGAATGATATATTTGTCATTAAACAGTCACCCGGCGAAGGACTTAAGGGCTTCATCGCTTGGTTCACCCAAGTGAGAATGACTCTTCCAAATATATCGGAGGGAATGGCGGTGGCAGCTTTTCAAACGGGCTAAACAGGAGCGGTTCGAGGGAGACCAGAAAACTATTGAGCAGGCTCATGAAGTAACCACCCCACCACTTGGGAAGAAATACACAATGTCTATTGTGCCGAGCTAAGATAGTGCCACGCTGCATCACACTAACAAGTTTTAACAATGCAGTCGAGCGGACCTCCGGAGAAATCACACTACTCGTTCTAGCCGGTGGTATCACCCTGGAAACAATGTTCCACATCATGGACCAGGACACGGCGTACAACGCCATCATAGGACGGCCTTGGATACACGCCATGAGGGTCGTCCCCTCCAGCCTATACCGGGTCGTCATATTTCCCACCCCATGCGGAGTTTTCAGCATTTGCGGCGAGCAGCGCACGACACACGAATGCTATATCATCGAACAAGATTGCACGTACATCCAACAGTTGAAAAGCAAAGGCACAGAAGCATAGCAATTAGCGAGGTCGAGGTCAGATGGAGACAAAGGGAAAGACGTCATTAAGGACCCCGAAATCGTGGAAACCACGGATCAACTGTGGAATACCTCGACCCCGTTCATCTAGACAAAAGAGACCACAAAAAAAAAGCTTATATCGGTCACAAACTTCAAGAACCAGGTAAATTCCATCAATTTTTAACTAACAATGCGGACTTGTTTGCCTTCTCCCATGCAGATATGCCAGGCATCCTGAAAGAAATAGCAACACACAAGCTGAACGTCGACCCACCTTACCCCCTGGTACGACAGGTTAGAAGAAAATTCAACGTCGCAACAAATGTTGCCATCCGCGAAGAGGTGGAAAAATTGCTCGCAAACGGCTCTATCAGGGAGTCAAAGTATCCTCAATGGGTCGCCAACGTGGTCATGATGAAAAAGAAAAATGGGAAATGGCGCATGTGCGTAGACTTCATCATCTTGGCAACGATCACCCCTGCTCGACCACCACGTCTAAATTTTTCCAAAATTGCTACTGACAAAGTCCGCTCATTGAGGTCGACCCAAAGACGACCTCGATAAGCGGAAGGACTAATTGAATGGGTCAAATCCCGGCTGAGGAAATTCGGCGTGGAGAGGACATTAAGTGCAGGAATTGCGACTCAACACGGGCGATTAGGCCGAGGTCGGCCATGGCCTAACAATAAGGGACCACCGAGCAAGCCATTAAGGCCGAGGTCGAGTAGCGAAGAATGGGAATAACGGCTAGTATAGTTTTGGAACTATCAAAGGGAATTCCCTTTGCTGTACTTTTTTGGGTTTTTGGGAATATCCCATATAAATAGTAAAAGAAAGGGGGCAAAAGGCATGTAACATTCACTTTGATAAGAACTCTTGTGAAAAGTTGACTCTTGAGAGATAATACAAAACTGTACCTTTACACAGTGATCCGATTTGTTGTTTGTTCTACCTTTTCACGCATCAGATCCGAGAAAGTCGTGTATCGTCCCATATCCATTTGTCTTACATTGTTGTCAGAGGAAAGAATCAGTCACATCATTCAGTATTTGGGTGAATCCTTCCTTTTATTTACATTTATTGCCATTTAATATATTTATTGCTCATCATTGCCCCACCATTCATTCTTGATAGCTTCATTTAATATCCTCATAACCGGTTCTAAGTGTTATTCGACGTTATTGTATAATCACGTGTTAGATCTGAGACTTATTATATTTGACTAGAATTTATCCTTCACCTTTCTTATTTTTTTAATTAGTTTAACAAAAAGTTTCGTACTTTTTGGTCAAACAATGTCGGAAAAAAGAGATACAATCATAAAACTAAAAATAAACTTGTAAAGACTAGTAACAGAATTCATAAACTTGACTGAGGCTCACAAAACCATTTGACTGGTAACGGAATTCATAAACTTCACTTTGATTTATTGAAATCACCTTTTATTTTTTTCCCTTTCTGATATATATATTCGAATCCTATTAAAAAAATAGATCATATTATTACTTGTGTCACAATCCATCCTCATGACACGTATTATTCGATTTGATCCAATAGATTCACGGACTTGTCCCTCTGACTACGCCAACGTTAAGCCCAAAAGCACACGTATCACGATAATTTATGATATATTTTATAAAGCTCTTCAATTTTCTCTTATTTTGTGTTTGGTCAAACGCGATCATATATGCACGTGCATATATCCATTGTGCAGATACCTTTGATCGAATAAAAAATTCAGAAAAAATATATTGTCCAAAGAAGCCATGGCGTTGCTTCGCACCTCATCGACTACGTCATAAGTCATGAATCCAAAGGCCTATATATAAATAATATCCACAGTCAACCACTTCATTATCTATCTATTTCCTACTGCAATTAATTACTATACTCTATTTGTTGTGATATCTCTAAAAAATTAAACCAAAAGTTAAGAAAATGGAAAAATTATATGATGAGAATGAACAGCCAGTAAAGGCCTTTGGATGGGCAGCTAGAGATGCTTCTGGTGTTCTTTCTCCTTTCAACTTTTCAAGAAGGTATATTATTTGATTCTTTTATCCTAAATTTATTCAGCTTTTCTGTTTTATGAATGGTCTTATGTTATGGCTATAGAAAACTCTAAAATGGGGGTAATTTGGTTTGGATTAATTATGGGTGCAGAGCCACGGGTGAGAAGGATGTGCAGTTGAAAGTTATGTATTGTGGAATTTGTCATTCTGATCTTCAGCAGCTCAAGAATGAATGGAGCGATAGCATATATCCAATGGTACCTGGGTTAGTTTCCATTTTCCTACTTTTTATTTATTTATTTGCATTTGAATTTGAATTTAAGTTGTATACACTAACGTGTAAAGATGTGTAATCTAACTTGTGATAACATTGTAATTAACATTTTTATCAGATTATTAATATTTATCCATCACTATAGGACACATAGCTTTTAGTGAGGATCTTTTGTGACGACTACTGTAGTCGCCACAACATTATTACCTTTTGGCGAACGAAGCCGCCGCAAAATCTAGTTTTCTTATTATTAGCTTTTGGCGGCGACTAAGCTCGCCACAAAAGGAAAACAAGTGAGTCACAATATATATTTAAGATAGGTCGTCATATCGGGCGACATAGACTTTTAGTCACTAAAAAGCTTATATTCCTATAGTGTATAGTTACATTATAACTGACCTATCATCGTCAATGCATTGAAATTAAACTATTGCAGAACATGTACTTTTCCGTTTGTTGCGTCTTCTTATAATTGACGTGTAGGTTTCTACTTAAAATTAGGAGATAGTTTCATAAGTGCCAAGTGGACAATATTTAAGAATTAAATACACCAGCCACAAATCTCGCTCACCTAACCCCGCAAACCTTTCCTATTTAATTCATATTGATATTCAATAAGAGGGATCAGATCCCATCTAGTGGCCTCTTTTATAGGTATGTGTAAATTAATGATTTTTATTTATATACGACTGTAATAGTTGTCTAAATTTATATGCATTATCAGTTGTTGTCTAAATTTATATGCATCATTCGTTATTGCATATCAAAATGATTGTGTTTACTTATACACATGGTATAATGTGTATTTAAATGTGATTTTAAGGAAATATAAATTTGTTTACCCTCAAAATCGGATAACAATTGAATTTGTAAGTGGTTTTAAGAATATGTGGATTAAATTGATACAAAGTGATAAATTAAATAGCAATTGAAATAAAAACGATAAAGTAAATTCGAACCACACGAATTGAACAGTTACAGCCTTGAATGGTGAGCCAACCTTGAACAAAATGCACTTTGATCAATGTCAAGACACAATTGAATAAGAATTTTAAAGAGAAAATAATAGTATATTGCTTCTGAAAGCGTGTAACAGTCCCTTTTACAAGTAATCAGACTACCTTTATATAGTAGGGGAGTCCTACTTTAGATACAATTCTATAAAAAGTAAAAATCTTCTGATTTGCTGATTTGTCGGTTCCTTATCGATACGTGCCGAGATTCCTGTTGTAATACTTGAACGGTCACAGATATTTCAGTTTTCTGTTATTTCGGTCCTATTAGTTATGCTTGCAATGTTTTCTCGAGCTCGTTCGAGGTCAGGGTCGATTCAGGGATCATGAACTCGATGTTCTCGAGGACGGGCATTCTGACCTCGTGTATAGGACTCAGGGTCGATCTTTGATCCCTTACGTTCTGAGCCCGATCAGTCATGTAGTGGACGAGCCCGATTTCTGGAGTCTGTTTATTGCTTAATCTACACATAATATTTGAAACCTGCTATACTTATAAAAACAGAAAAGGCCATTTATGGAATAAACAAAAAATAATGTTGTTAATACAAATATTATTAAATAAAAGATTATCCGCGTAAAATCCTTTAAAATATTAGCCAAATCAAGGTTTATAGGAGAAAATCAAGTTTCTGTCTTGGCAAATGGTTACGCTAATTCCATTTTAAGAGTTTAATGGAATGAGAAAGATTGAATCATAACTAAATTTGCATTTATCTTTTTCAAGAGATCAAATAGCAAGATAGATACTTCCTCCGTTTCAATTTATGTGGACCTATTTCCTTATTTGAAAACAATTTACCTTTATGCAATGATTTATAGCCACACAAAATATATGTGTCTCACTTTACATCACAATTCAAAAATCTTCTCTCTTTTCTTACGCTCCGTGCCCAGTCAAATGGATTCACATAAATTGAGACGGAGGGAATATTTTCTTTTACCGCAAGAAATCAATAGCGGATTTATGTCAATTAAGGATGACATGGGAACTACTGAACTGTCTATTCATCTTGCAAATTCGAAAGTGCAATTTAATCACATGTTACCTTTTGGAATTATCAATACAGTTGACGACTGATATTTTGAAATTGTCAATTGTTCCAGATATGAGCTTGTTGGTGTGGTAACTGTGGTTGGTAGCAAGGTGGAGAAATTTAAGGTTGGTGACAAAGTAGGTGTTGGATGTTTGGTAGGATCATGTCGCAAATGTGAAAACTGTGACAACAATCTCGAGATTTACTGTCCCGATCATATAATGACATACAATGGTATTTACACCGATGGAACCACCACGTATGGAGGTTACTCCGATATCATGGTAACGGACGAACACTACGTGGTTCATTGGCCGGAGAACTTGCCAATGGAAGCTGCTCCATTGCTAAATGCTGGAATCACAACTTATAGTCCTTTGAAATATTTTGGACTTGACAAACCTGGAATGCATATTGGTTTTGTTGGTCTTGGTGGCCTTGGCCATATGGCTGTGAAATTTGCTAAGGCATTCGGAACCAAAGTGACTGTTATTAGTACATCTGCGAGTAAAAAACAAGAAGCAATTGAGCGTTTGGGTGCAGACTCATTTTTGGTTAGTCGCGACCCTGACCAAATGCAGGTGAATATTATAACTCATGACTTTATACCTCGATCAATCAATCAATTATGCTTCAATCTTAAACGGGAGTTTGATATATGAATAGTAATTTTCATTTATACATGTAAGCAGGCTGCAGCGGGCTCGCTTGATGGCATCATTGACACTGTCTCTGCAATTCACCCTCTTCTTCCATTGATTAATTTATTGAAAACTCATGGGAAGCTCGTAATAGTTGGCGCACCAGAAAAACCACTAGAGTTGCCTGTATTTCCCTTGCTTTTAGGTACGTTTCTTGAATCGCGACTGTTTCTATATATATCCATGCATTTATACAGAAGTTATATAATATGATAAACAGGAAGGAAGCTAGTAGCAGGGAGTGCCATAGGAGGGATAAAGGAGACACAAGAGATGGTAGATTTCGCGGCAAAGCATAACATTACACCAGATGTTGAAGTCGTGCCAATGGACTATGTGAATACAGCTATGGAGCGTCTTGCGAAATCGGACGTCAAGTACCGTTTTGTGCTTGACATTGGGAATACATTGAACAAGAGTTAAGAATATGGGACTTCTTGTTCTCGCGTGTATGTGTAATTTAGGTATGAAAATGATGAGTTCGAATGAATAAGATGACTATTTGAGTAATTTCAACTTCTCTGCAAATTTTACTGCCTCAAACATGCTTCATGTGTTGCAATCACCCAAAGCAAGAAACTTTGCTTGGAGCCTTGGTTTCCAAATAATTTTCAAAGGCCACACACCATCATTTTGGGACAATTTCTGTTGCGGTATGCGACCCCTAGGCTTGAAATGCGATTCGCATGTTGCATATGCGATCGCATTTGACCATTTTCCTTCTCTTTTCTCTTCTTTAACTCCCTTTTGCATGGTCTTGAGTATTTACACCTTGTGTACTGCAAAATACCAAAATTCTATGATTAATAAGAGTAAATACTCTTGAAACGAGCCATAGTTTAAGTAATATAGTATTAAATGTGCCGAAATTCTCCGGCAGATCAGTGGAAAATGGTATTGACTTGAGGAGTATCTTTTCCCATTTCAATCGTTATTTTAGCAATTTTAGTTTTACTTTTACTATTTTGTTTGTTAAAATTGTATGTTAGACTCTTTGCTGGAAACTTTTAATATAATTGGTTTGAATTATTAGAGTGCCGACTTGATAAGTTAGCTCACCTTGTTGGATGTTTTTTTAATTGTTATTTATCATGAGCAATTAGGATTTCATCGTTAAAAGACAAGAGTCTGGATAACTTCATTAGCTAATCTGGATAAGTTTTAAGTTTAAGACACCATATCTTGCTTGAGTATTGTAAAATTATAAATCTGCTTCAAATTACGTTGAACGATCATGAATACGTTAGTATGCTTTTAGCCGCACTTTTAATCAATTATCGTGATTATGTACACATTCGCGTGACATAATTATGATTTTCAAAATAAATCAAAGTATGCATTCGCGCTACTTTGGAAAAATAATCTTAAAATAATAAAGTGTTATTAAATGTGTACATGTACGCGTGACATGATTTTTAGAACATTAAATCTACACATACATAATCTGTTTCAAAGATAAATCCATAACGCCATAATTAAAAGTGGTAAAAGGTAAAACGCACATAGGTTCTAAAAATACGTAATTAAACAATTAATTAAGTCAGGTATAAATAAAACGACCATGCTAAAATCACAAAATCTGAGAGTTCTCACACCTTCTCCCGGGTTAACAAAATCCCTTACCCCGTCTTATGATTTTCGCGAACTTTTAAACAGAGTCGATTTCCTTGATCTGAGATTTTAAAATAAATTAGTGTTGGGACACCATAATAATTATTTCAAGCGGCGGCTCTAATTAAATAAATAAACTCATTCCAAAAAATATCACTTAATGGGAAAAACTCCATATTCTTCGGAAAGAGAAGGTGTGACAACTTCAAATTCACAAAGGGTAGGAAGTTTGCTTGTGTTCAAGTTGATACTTCCACATTAGAGAATCAGTAGTTCTCTGAGAATATCACCAACAATCATGTCCATGAGTTCAGCAAGGAACATTACCAACACCTCATGAGCTTATTTCAACAGTCTCACAACTTTCCTTCTCAAGATTTAACTGGAAACATATGCAATGGTTGCTTGTGCGGGTGTGGTATGTAGTCTTGTTGTTTACTCTCTTACCTTGTGTTGTGCGTCACAATTGAAAGTCAACACCTAGATTCTAGATTCAGGTGCAACCAACCACATGACATCTAATAAACACCTATTACACAATATCTAGTTTTTGCCTTTGCCTTCTCTTGCTACACTTTCAAATGGTTATAAGGTCAAAGTTCATTGCACTAGTTCTTTACAACTATGTGATGATTTGATTTTATCAAAAGTCCTTTTAGTTCCTTCTTTTCAATTCAATTTAATTTGTGTGCCTCAACTAGTTGTTCAACTTAGCACAACTTTCTTCACCCCGGACCCCTTTAGCCTCGACAAAAGTATTGTATATATATGTTTTATATATCTGTCCATATATATGGGACCCCTTAAAAATTTAAGATGTTCCCCCAAATAGAAAAAGGCGGATGGAGAAGCGGTTGCGTTGGGCATTGAAGTTCGCTTCTTGTCTAGATGACGTGGGTTCGAAACCCCTCTTCAACCTTTTCTCCTTTTTGTTTTAGTTCTTGGAATACAATAGTTTTTAGACTTAATAGCAAATTGCTTTAATTTTAACTTTTATCTTCTTTTTGAATTCAACTAAAGCTTAGTACTAATACATAAAAGTCAAATTAATTAGTTTTATTCTCTTTCAAATCCCTACCTTAAAATTAAAAGCCTCAAATTGCAACTTATCATTTCACAAATAGAAACATACAAATCCTTCTTCAACAATCACTATGACTCCGACTCGGAAATGACAACCAAGAGTTTGAAACTCTTTTTCAATTCGTTGGCTATTAACATACCCATAATCTTGATTTCTTTAGTAAATTTGAATAATTTAAACATACCCTTTTTAAATTAAAATACTAGTAATTTAAAGTATGAAACATGCTTAACCAAACACCTTTCTTTTCCATAACATCCATTTTGCGAAGGAATATCCCTCTGTTCAGTGCTTTTTTGTTTCTTTAGAAATTCTTTTTATTTATACTTGAACGATAAGTCATCATGATATTAAGTTTTCAAAAAGTTGCACGCCAAATTTAATTTATCGCTAGTGATTAGCATACAGTGGTGCCCCTGTTGTGCTCAAATCTTGCGTCCACCTATGTTGGAAATTGGTAGAGTAGCAAATGGACTTTATGTCATTAATTCTGCAATTACTCTGCCAACACCTACCTCATCTGTAAACATCACAAACAAAAGATCAGTCAGTTTACCACAGTCTACTCCCTGTAAAAAAAAATCAAATAAAGCATTGATTCCTTTGTGCGATTACAACGCTTGCATTTCTACTTGTAATCATGATTGCTCTATTAATAAATATGATCTTTTCTGGCCTCAAAGATTATGACATATGCTTTTTCGTAGAATGAAATCTATTGGATTCTTATCTGATAAGTTATCTTCTAAATAATCCTTTATTTGCCCTGCTTGTCCTTTAGCCGGACAACAAAGACTGACTTTTCATGATAGTTCCATCAAATCCACCAAACTATTTCAATCAGTACACATTGACTTATGAGGTCCTTATCATACTAGAACATATAATGGTTTTAGATGATTTTTCAAGAGTAACTTGGACACATTTACTTTCTTGTAAAAGTAACGCTTTTGATCTCATTAAGGCTTTTGTTCTAATGGTCAAAACTCACCTTATTCAAACTATTAGATCAGACAATGCTTTTGAGCTTGGTTCTAGTACTAAGGCTTCATCTTTCTTTGCTGAGTCTGGTATTCTCCAAACTACCATTCCCCACACTCCTCAACAAAATGGCATAGTTGAGAGAAATCACAATCATCTTCTGGAGACCTCTAGAGCATTACTATTTCAATCCAAGCTTCCAATTAAGTATTGGGGTGACTGTGTACTCACAGCTACCGATCTCATTAATAGGTTTCCTTCCACTATCCTCCAACATCTCTCTCCTTACCACAAACTACATGGGCATCCTCCTACTTATGCTCATTTAAGAACCTTTGGTTGTCTATGTTTTGCCACTATACCAAAGGCCAAAAGAGATAAGTTTCAGCCAAGAGCATGTCCTGCTCTTTTTCTGGGGTACCCTTTAGGGGAAAAGGCTACAAGCTGTTAAATATAACTGATCATTCCATTTTCTACTATAGGGATGTGATTTTTCATGAACACATTTTTCCTTACCATTCTTCCTCACCCTTTTCTGGCTTCCCTGTCATTTCTTATCCTTCTGTGGATTCTCAAACTTTTCCTTGTTCTCCTACTTCCTCTATACCTCCTCATTATCCCTTTGTTCCTCCTCATTCACTTATTCATTCCTCACACTCCTTCAATCAGTCACCTTCTCACTCATTCAGTCAGTCGTCTTCTCATAGTTCCTTTCCTTCACCCATTCCTACTTCACAGCCTCTTCCTCTTAGGAAGTCCACCAGAGTCTCCCATGCTCCAACCTATCTCAAGGATTACGTTTTTTCATCTATTCAACTCCCTGTCTCTCTACCCTCTGAACCCCAATACTATCAGCAAGCTGCACCATACCCTGCCTGGCAGGAAGCCATGGAAAAGGAATTACACCCCTTAGATGCCAACATCTCCTGGACATTGTGCCTCTTCCACCTGGGAAGAAGGTCATCCCTTGTAAATGAGTGTATAAAATCAAACAAAAGTCTGATGGGTCCACTGAAAGTTATAAGGCCAGATTAGTGATTAGGGGTGATTCACAACAGGAGGGCATTGATTACTTTGAAACATTCAGCTATGTTGTTAATATCATAACCATCAAATGCCTTTTTACCCTTGCTATTAAACACAACTGGAATGTACACCAAATGGATGTCAATAATGCCTTCCGCCATGGTGACCTTCATGAAGAATTTTACATGAAGATCCCTTTGGGTTATGTCGAATCTACTTCTTCTGATCTTCCTTTAGTTTGTTAATTAAAGAAGTCACTCTATTGGCTAAAACAAGCTTCTAGGTAATGGTCTGCCAAGCTTTCAGAGTATCTTGTTTCAAGGGGCTATTCTCCTAGTAAGAATGACTCATCTCTTTTACCAACGTAACTCCAACTTCTATTGTTTTGCTTGTTGTTTATGTGGATGATCTTCTTTTGGCTGGCAATGATGATGCTGAAATGTATGTCTGAAATGCTTCCTTGATCATAAATTCAAGACCAAGGACCTTGGGTCTTGAGATCTTTAAGGTGAATCAGGGGTTTCTCATCAACCAACAAAAGTACATCAAAGAGCTCCTCTCTGAATTCCACTATTCAAAGGTCAGACCAGCTCTCACACCCCTTGATCCTCATGTCAAATTGTCTGTTGATTTAGGGGAAGCTCTTCTTGATCCTACTGTCTATAGAAGATTAACTGGCAAGCTGAATTTCCTTCAGCATACCAGGCCTGATATATCTTACTAAGTGCAACATCTCAGCCAATTTCTTGTGTCTCCTAAAGTGCCCCACATGTTGGATGGTTTACATGTTCTCAAATATCTCCTCAATGATCCTGCCCAAGGCATTCTGCTGAGTGATGTTCCTGATTTCTTCTTGAAGGCTTATGCTGATTCTAACTGGGCTGCTTGCCCCATTTCCATAAGGTTAGTGACCGAATATTCTGTGGTTCTTGGTAATTCTCCTATTTCCTGAAAATCTAAGAAACGACCTATACTTTCTCTTTATTTTGTCGAGGCAGGATATAGAGCCTTAAAGAAGGTTGTTGCTGAGGTGGTTTGGCTTACAAGATTGATAGCTGACATGGGTCTGTCTATTACTGCTCCCATCCCCACTTTTTGTGATAGTCAGGTTGCCCTCCACATTGCCAGATCTTGCCTGGCAGGAAATTAGACCCTGACCCGGGATATGATCTGCTTTGTAATTGTGCCTTTTGTATAGTTGGGCCATTTTTCTTTTCTCTTATACTGGAACCAAACACATTGAGATAGATTGTCATTATGTGAGGGATGTGCTTTCTTCTAGGTTTATTGTTCTTGAACATGTCTCTTATGCCGACCAACTTGCTGATGTTCTGGCCAAGGCTTTAACATGTGTTCCTCACCATAAGCTCTTGTGCAAGTTAGGTGTGCACTCACCCTCCAGCTTGAGGGGCTGATAGACTTAGGAAATTAGACCCTGACCAGGGATATGATCTGCTTTGTAATTGTGCCTTTTGTATAGTTGGGCCATTTTTCTTTTCTTTTATACTGGAACCGGCCCATATCCGGATTTATTCTTTATTGGACTACGTTGTACATACTAATAGACCTGTTGGAGTCTATTGAAAATTAATGGATCATTTTCCTCTTTTTATTTACCCGATGGTCTCTAAGTTTCTCTCTACACCAACCAGAACCTAGGGTTTTCTCCGGTCCATTCATGCAAATTCGATCACTTCTCACCAGTTAATAGCCTTCGGGAAATATTGGGCTATTTATGGTACCACTTGAAAACTATAAGGGGGTAGAAGAAGTCGATTTCAAACTTTGAGGATGAGAATTGAGATAGACTTACAAGGAAGAAGCATAGTGACAAAAAAAAGTGTTTACAATTATGTATAGGTAAAAATCTCCTATTTAGGTCCAAAATAAGATTTTAGTAACTAATTCAAAATTACCAAATTAGGATCATAAAAATCTAGGATACAATCAAATGAAATTAAGTAAAATCAAGTATAGAGAATCAAATATGGATCATAAACAAGTAAGACATTTAATTAAGATAAAACTTCTAATTGGACAATCCTCTTAATTATGATAAGATTCCTAATTTAGTTAAAAGCACAATCAAATAAAATGGCTAGAATAAAAAAAAACAAAAATCAAACCAACCGAGATTTAAAAAAGATGCTAGAGAATAATTATTTTTATCTCGAAATCCATTCAAATAAAAAATTCACATGTACTTATCCTACATAATGACATTTACTAAATACTTACCTTTGTGACAAATAAAAGTTTCAATACAACTGTAAAATTGATACTACAAATATCAACTTTATAATAATAACGGTAAAAATAACTTTAATGTTGTGACAAAATTAGAACTCTTTTATGAGCATATCACATGAATTTTCCAATCCTTAATTCCAATATCCCACTTTTATTTGAAATGGAGCTTATACAATTAACAGGAAAGATGAAAATTAATTGAATAAAATCTAATTCGAGATATTTCAGATCGATATTTATCATTTTCACCCGATTGTCACCATACCACACACCCCAAAGAAAAAAAGGAAAAGAATTATACATGCAAAAAAAAGCTAAGAGCCCGTTTGGACATATTTTTTTTTTCTTTTTTCCAAAAAAGTTTTATCTTTTTTTGAAATTAATATTTGTTTATAAAATTTCCAATTTTTACTTGAAGATGCATTTTGGAAATTTTCGAAAATTTGAAAAACTCCAAAAAGCTGTTTTTTAAAATTTTCACTCAAATCACTTACAAAACTTCAATGACAACCTAAATTAAAATTTCTGTCCAAACACAACTCTATAAATTTCAAATACCATTTTCACTTTAAAAAAAATTTCCACCATTTTTAAATTTTTTACAATTATTATGTCCAAACGCCTACTAAAAACAAGCTCACGTGTCCACGTCATCCTCCAATTTTTCGAAGTCAATAATAACAAATTAAAATAAGACAAAGCCCATGCACAGTTCTCTAGTGTTCTTACTTCGAATCTTCTGTTTCCAGTCTTTTTTCTTTACTAGGAAAATTAAATATATATATTAGATAAAATTATCTTCCACAATAATCGCATTCAATATTCTCCATTAATTGCTTAATTCTTGGAGATTAGCGATACCTTTCTTTAACCGAGGCAGTGGCTATAAGTGAATATTCTTTTTTTTTTTAAACTTTGCTTTGACTTTGGTGAAGATTTGAACTGAACAGTCAAGAAGTAAAATATTCTAAGGTTGGTGCACTGAACTGTACTATGATTCTCTTATCTACCCCTCTTTCATCTTTACGTTTCGTCAATTATAAGCAATCTGATTTAGGGTTTTTTTCAATTACTATTATATTCTGTATTATTATGACATTTATTTTATTGCCTGTAATTTCTGGTTGGCAAGTTTGGTAACTCAATTAGTTCCTTTTTTGTTTTTAAGTTGGAAAAACAATAAAGCAAAACTGTTTTTTTGGTGTGTTTATATGTGTATGTGTGTATATATGTAATCTCTTTGCATGCTAGTGTCACAAAACTTGCAGAGCCAAAAAAAAGATTTTGGGTTTGTTCAAAGACTTTGATTGAAGGTTGTGATCAGGTCTGTTATATTAAAGATTTATGAATTTGCATATAACACGATTTCCAAAAAGTTTGTGTGTGTTTTTCTTTCTTTTTTTGGTTGTTTTTTTATTGTTTTTGATTGAATTGACGTTAGAGTTTCTCTTATGGTAAACACCCTCCACTTCCAACCAAGAGATTGTGAGTTCGAGTCACCCCAAAAGTGTGATGATCCAAAAGGTCATCATATGTTAATTTAGCTAAATCTGTGTTCCGAGGCCCCGAAAGCCTCCGTTAATCTCACCTCGATATGGGTGCGCAGCCCGGGCGTGTAGCCGAAAGCTTGTAGGTGAAAATTTGATGAAAAGTTGAATTTCTAATAATTAATTGATTAAAGTTGACTTTGGTCAACATTTTTATAAACGGACTCGGACCCGTGATTTGGCGGTCTCGGAGGGTCCGTAGGAAAATATGGGACTTGGACGTGTGCCCGGAATCGAATTTCGAGGTCCCAAGCCCGAGAAATGAATTTTTAAAGAAAATTATTTTCTGAAAAATATAAAGGTTTTTTAAAATGATAATTAATATGAAAACTGTGTTACCGGGGACGTATTATGGTTCCGGAGCCCGGAACAGATTTAATATATGTGTTATGTGAGTTATCTGTAAATTTGTGTGTAAAACGGACTTGATTTGACGAGTTTCGGATCGAAAATGGAAAAGTTAAATGTTAATGAAGTTTTTGAGGATTTTCATAGATTTTGGTGTTTAATACATTGATTTTGATGTTATTTCGGTGGTTTTAGTACTTGAATAAGTTCGTAGGATGATTTGGGAGTCGTGTGTATTTTTGGTTTTGAGTCCCGAGGGCTCGGATGAGTTTCGGGTAGATAACGGGGTGTATAAAGTTAGAAAAATCTGATTTTTCTTCATTTTCTGGTGTCCAGGTGTATTAACCCTATGCGAACGCACTCAAGAGGGTACGAACACATAGGGTAAAAGTGGGATCTGGGGGATCTGGGTTAAGTGTCCGCGAACGCACCCATTGAGGTGCGAACGCGGGGTGGGGGCTAGCGTAGTCAGTGCGAACGCATAGCTTTGGGCAGGGGACCCTATGCGAACGCATTACTTCAATCGCGAACACACTGGGTTAAATGACCTGGGGAGGGTTGGGGGTCTTATACCTATGCGAACGCGGCCCCACAACCGCGAACGCATAGGCCAAAAATCTCAAACCTCTGCGAACGCGGCCTGGGGCCCGCGAACGCGGAGAGCATTTTTGCCCAGTCGTTTTTAAAGGTCCAAAACAGAAATATTTCGGGATTTTCATTATATTTCACAACTCTTCTTCTTCCCCAACCCACCTAGGTGATTTTTGAAGGGTTTTTCCTCCATAGCTCCATAGGTAAGTGTTCTTAACACCATTTCCTCTCACTTTCATCAACTAATCACTAGAATCTAGGCCTAAAATCATGAAATTAAAAGTAGAAATTAGGGGTTTTGGGTAGAGTTAGGCTTTATGGGATTTTGGGAAATTCAACCTCATTTTGGGGTCGGATTCCAAAATAAATTGTATATTCGGGCTCGTGGGGGAATGGGTGATCGGGTTTTGGTCCGAGCCTCGTGTTTG